>JAGVVM010010150.1:0-31546 GCA_019149425.1 Psidium friedrichsthalianum | reverse complement strand
TGGATGGAGATGAAGAAAAAGTCGGTGGCTTCAGTTTAGTTGGAAAGATAATAGGCGGCAGTATGTTGTTGGCTACTTATTTGAACTCTTTTATTGTTATATGTTGTACTGGTGAGACCTCTTTTCGTTGGTGTGGTTTTTCTTTATTTGTATCATTGCATGAACTCTATTCCTATTATGTTTTTGGAATAAATAGAACTTGTTTTTTCAGTTGATATTTCTTTTTGCTTGTGTCGGAGTTTGCATATATATTATATATATATTAATGGATGATTTAGATTATTAATCTATTTTGACTGTAACTCTATATTTTTTTTTTGGTCACTATAACCAGTTATGGATGATTCTCCTGAAGGGGAAAATAATGACAAAGAGGAAGAAGATATTGGCAAATTGTGGGAGTCGCTCAGGCCGCAATAGCTTATCAGGCAATATACAGTTACAAAGAGCTCTGTATGACATCTTCATTTACAGGAATGAATGGATAGAAGAGTTGATGAGCGAAGATGCTAATCAATAAGGTGCTATCAAATGTTTAGAATGGATAGGATTGTATTTAATAGTTTAATGCATGACTTAGTAACAACCTATGGTTTGAAAGGAAGTAGGAATATTGATGTGATAGAAATGCTTGGAATATTTCTTCTTATTTTAGGACATGGTGTCGGTAATAGGTTAGTACAAGAGCGTTTCAACGCTCCGGGGAAACGATAAGTAGGTACTTTAACCTTGTATTAGAAAAAGTATGTGCAATGGGAAAAGATTTGATCCAACCGTCTGATCGGCAATTTAGAGAAGTTCTAGAGAAAATCAGAAACAATCGAAGATTTTATCCATATTTTAAGGTACGTTTCGCTTATACAATGTAAATGTAGATCTAAACATATATTTCCATTATATAATAGTATTTTCATTTACGTGTCAGGATTGTATTGGGGCCATTGATGGCACACACATTCCAGCTGTGGTACGTACGCATGATCATATTCGTTTTATTGGTCGAAAAGGAACACCAACTCAAAATGTATTGGCAGTGTGTAATTTAACATGAAATTTATTTATGTTTGGGCTGGTTGGGAAGGACAAGCTCATGATACTCGTATCTTCTATGAAGCCGTTGGGAGACGTGATTTACAATTTCCTCATCCTCCTCCAGGTTTGTGAATTAATGATTTTTGTAGAGTAATATGATACATGTGTCTATGTTGATTGAATTTACATTATATTTGTGTAGGTAAATATTATTTAGTAGATGCTGGATTTCCAAATCGAACAGGTTATTTGGGGCCATACAAAGAAGTTAGATATCATTTGCCAAATTTCAACAAGGTCCCACGCCTACAGGTTATCGGGAGATATTCAACCGTGCTCATTCCTCGTTGCGATCAAAAATTGAGAGAGCATTTGGTGTGTTAAAAAAGAAGTGGAAGATTCTAAAGCAAATGCCAAGTTACCCATTTGAAAACAAGTGAAAATTGTGATAGCATCAATGACTTTGCACAATTATATACGGAGAAACGCTGTCAACGATACGCATTTTGCAAGAGCTGATTTGGATCTTAATTATGGATATTCGGTTAACCGTAATGATGTAAATGAGGGGACTAGTGCTTCAAATGATGATTTATCTTCTGACATGGAACGTTTAGGTGATCGAATAGCCATGAGTTTAGTAAATATTTAAGGATGCTTGTAATTTTCAATGATAATATAAATCCTGTATCAATGTATATGTGACTATAATGAAAGTACTCTCTTTTTAATTGTGAAAGAAGTCTACTTTGATATGAATTTTTGTTTAAAAATTTGTTCATGTCTCTCTTACATTATTCTCAATGCAAACATATAAACGTGGCATTCATTTGTTTTCTTTCTCTAATTTTAAACAATTTTAAAAAAATACATGGTCATATGAAATGACTTTCCCAAATATATGTTTACCAAATAGCATTTTCCCAAACATCCTTCCAAAAGCACTTTTTAATTACAGTTTTCCAAACAGATTTTGCATTTCACCAAATACCTTCAGACCAAAGGTATTTGCATTTTCTCAAAGGCTTTTGGGGAAAGCCTTTCCAAACGCACCCTTTCTGGGATTGCTTATGTGAGGACTTGGTGCATAATCACAATGAAGTAAAGAGTAAAAACGAGAAAGAAAAATTAAGACAATATTTTGTCATGTTTCACCCTTAAACTATAATTAATTATATTATAATTAGCACATTGTATCTTTTTTTTATCCCTCAATTACAAGAGAAAGAGATATTATATAACACTAGGCATTCATAAGACCAAGCACGAACTACTAATAAAAAAATATGGGATCAGAGTATACAAACTCTCTAGCAGCTCGAGAGCGCTGCCCGTGCAATGTTCCATTTTGATGGCTGCCTATTCTCCCGTCTTCAATTCCCAGTGGATAATATGATTTTGACCTGTTACTTGTTCAATTTGATCGATCTAATGCTTAGTTAACTCTTTTATCAATATGTTCCCACTAATACCTAATCGACAGTGAACCCAAATGGCTTTTTTGGGTTCAATTCCATCAATTTTTGTTGTGGCAAATTGATTGATCTTTTATTGATTGATAAGATCTATTAAATATACGAAGAGATTGGTGGGAGGAGTCAACTGCATGTGTGGTTTTGACATGTTTGATTCATAGTTGACGCAGTCGGTTACTAACTGAACTAACTTGCTAATTTTTCGCAGCTTTGAAAACTTTGAGTCAACGGATTTAGACGTCAATCGGTTTCTGTTAGACAAAAGCAAATTAGTTACAAACAGGAAAATATGCGTACTCAAAAGTTATACATATATATATATATATATATGCGCGCGCGTTAATCTGAAAAGATTAAAATATTTTTCTGAAAATTGGTTTTTCAGAAAGCATTTTCTTTTATCACATAACCGAAAATTAAAGAAGAGACAATTATGTCACATGGAAAAAAGAGAAATAAACCCATTATTGTCGATACAACAAAGTTTAATTTCATTTATTAGATTCATTCAAATCCAACCTGCAAAAGGGATAAAGCCCTAATCTATAGAATATAATCCTAGCACAACAAAGTTTTCACCTATTAGATTCTAATCCAACCTGCAAATAGGATAAGACCCTAATCTATAGAACATAATCCTAGGAACTGGATAAATTGAAAATTTCAGAAACTGACTAGGTAATATAGGAAACCCCTTGGTTGTCCAAAACAAGCCCCTACTTTCACAAATGAGAGAAGATCAGATTCACGTGCCGGATTCGGATCACATGCTTCATGTGAATATTACTGGATACGGATTATAGCTTCGGAGCTCCATCAACATTGAACTGCACCATCATGAAGTGTCTTTACTTAATCAATATTGAACATAATAGATAGACACTATGACAAAGATCATATCTGATTGTTTAGCTGATGCAATTATCACCCTTAATTGTTTGGCAGTTTGATTCTTTATAGAACTTAAGCAAACTGAACTGCATGAGCGGGAAAAAGGGTATAAAATATCCATGGATCTCTCTACCTGATTGATCATGATAGTAAGCTCATCATCAAGGTAACTCAACTTGTGGTGGTACATATCTCTTCCTTCTTCTGATTTTTCAAGCAATTGATGCTCGAGCTGGGCATTGTCGCTTTCTAATGATCGTACCGACGACAGATTTCTCACTTTGTTTTCACCACAAGCAATCTGATTCCTCAAGCTCGAGCTTTCGCCACAAGCAATCTGATTCCTCAAGCTCGAGCTTTCGCCATTGTCCTGACAATAAGTACTTGTCCCTCTCTCTGGTCCTCAAAAGCAAAATATACCAATTAGTTTATGCAAAAGATTAAGCAGAAATCATTAGAATATATGGATAGTAGTGCGAAAGGTTGAGTAGGACGAACACGCATTTATTCGCATAATCACAGTAAACACACAGTGAACTGAGCGGGTCAAAGGCTTAGAAGACCACAGTAAATTTCAGTAGCAGCATTATGATTGATTCCAGAGACATATTAGCACTAAGAACAAAAGAAAAACGTTCACTTCGTTTATACCAGTTTCAGATTTGTGAACATGGTTGGTCGCGGAGTCCATACAGGTATCCATCGTGGGAGAAACTCCAGTGTGAAGTAACAGAGGACGTTCATTGAAACAAGGCGGGAATGCATGAGGATGATTAATTGGCCTGCTGGTGAAGCCGCCTCCTATCCGGGGAATATGGAATTGAAAGTGCTCAGAGGGACTTCCTATCTGATTCTCCGGTTGCATATGTCCAAATTGCGAATTCAAGAAGCTTAATCTTTGAAATTCAGGCACGGCAACTTGATTGACCATAGGAAAAACATTAGCTGAAGATTGGTGCTCAAGCCAAGGAGTCTGCACATGCGGTCTGTACACTTGAAGAGTATTGAGATGACTCGGAAGAACATTTTGATTAATGCCTAAGTGGTTGTTCATTAGCATTTTGGATCTGATGGTGTAGTCGTTAACTTGGTTGATGTCAAGAGGCGGCCGGGCACTTCCTACTCTGTAGGCATTGTAGTTGCTCTTTCGGTAGCGGCCACGCCTAGTGTTCAGGCTTGAATCAGCTTCGCTTTGGCTTTCTTGGTTTAGAGCTGCATTGTGCTTCTTCAACATATTTCTGTACTTCTACAATGTGACACTGGATTAGTAGATTATCGATGGGGGGCTTGAAGAAATAATAATCAACCATGGTGGAAGAGACTAGCATATAATGCTCACCTGAAGGTGACTAGCAACATTTTCTCTAGTAAGTCCCTGTACATTCATGATTTCCAGTATTTGTTTCGGATATGCTGCTGATGAATTGCAGAATAAAACCTTGAGAATGTTAATTAATTGACTTGCATTTGCAAAATATGTTTTCCAGACACTAATGTTACAATTGATCCTCGACCGTCGTAGTTTGCATAGAATTTCATCCATTCTAAAGATTGAAATTAATTACCATGAATTCCTGAGTACAAGAGAACTTACAATTGATTCCTAGCTGCTGAACGGCATTAACGAATTTGAGATGAAGCTCGGCAGACCAACTGACCCTTGCTCTCTTACGAACCGAACCATTGTTGTCAGCTTGGCAATTGTTTTCATCCTTAGCCTCTAGTACTTCGTCCGAAAGCATTGGTCGCTTCATCCCTGTCGTTTCTGGAGCTGTTTTTTCAAACGCAAGCCTAGATTTTTCTTGTTTGCGTAACTGTTTCCTTAGCACATGCTGCCAAATGTTTTGGAGCTCTTGAATCCTAACCGGCTTCATTAGGAAGTCCCGAGCCCCATGCAATATAGCCCTCATTATGATCTTCTGATCATCGCTTGCCGATACCACTGAACAACAGTAACTTCCAATCGTGAGAAGATGCATCATTGTCACGCTGAAGAGGAATCAGCGCTTGAAGGTTGCAAGCTTCGAAACTTAAATGTCAACACCAGTACAGATGTCGCCATCCTAAAAAATTTTCTCTAGAGAGGAGTAAGAGGACCAAGGCAAGAAGCATTGGTGAAGGAAACGTACAAGAAGATCAAACTTAATATCCATATAGCCAAAAGAATCAACGTAAAAAAGGATGAGACACAAAAATTGCAGCACCCAGCAGAATAGGAGTTTGTATGTCTAGATGGATAAATATTTGTACTCCTCGAGTCCCTAGAATTGTGGTTAGTGCAGGAGTTTGAGTAATCTGACATAAATTCGGCTGCGATAAATGGAGCAAGGGATTGAGATGTACAAGATTCGTGACATATCTACACAAGTTTTGTAGCTTACTAATGACTGGTATGTCCAATTCAAGGCCGATGATCTCCAAAAGATTGAAACCGTCCATGTCGAGCCCCACAATTGCGGTGACAACAATGTCAAACTTGTCTTTGTTCTGTCTCAGCATTTCTAAGGCTTCTGTCGCCTTCGCTTGACCTGTAACTGCATATATACACAAGTGAAAACTGCACAATCAGAACTTAGATACTACTTTTGGTGCAGAACTGTCTCTCATATGTCAATTACACGGATTCACTTCTTTTTGCCGAAGACGTTTAGATCGAACTCTTAATTGATGCATCTGTACTGTCTATACAAATCAGACTAGAATAATATTCTTCTTTCTAGAATACCGACTGTAATCATCTTAAAAAACCATGATTGTGAACAATTCAAAGCCCCAGCATACGAAAATCTGAGATGTGTCGCAGGATCCCGGTACAAGATAGCATCTTAATCAATGTTCTCAAATACTTAATACACTGCGAAGCAGTTAGTAACCCATTCTTGAAAGACGAAAGTTAATGCATGACCTTTTGCATGGTATTTCACTCCCTAAACAAGACGAGAAGTAAACTTAACGACACAACGGATCGACAAACCTTCATACTGGCACTTTCTCAGCACAGTGACGAGGATCAAGAGACAAGCCCGGTCGCCGTCGATGGCCATGACTCGCAGACCCTCAGGATATGAAACTCCATCTGCTCCCGCAGGGGCTGAACACGTACGCTTTTCGCCAATCTTTAGCATATCTACAGACCCTGAACACGAACATATATCAAGAAAATATCGTGATCTTCCGAGAAGATCACCAAAATTTTACACAAGAAGATCTTAAACAATCGAGATATGTGATTAGGGTTTTTATTACCAGTAGTAAATGTAGGAGATGATCTAGACCATAGCGATGGAAATTAATCCAACAAGATTTCGTTGCTCATTGAATATGGCTTGAAGTCCACAGAAAAGGAAAGATCGGCCTAGCGGAGATACAGCATATCAAGTGTAATCAAGCAAACAAGTCGAAAGCACAATACCGGAAAGATCTCACCATGAGGGTTTAGTGGCTAAAGAACAGCAAGGAAAGTAAATCTTGGAAACTTGATTCTTATGAGGGTTGGAGAGAAGAAATGACTGAAATGGTTACGTACGGGAAAACTCACACAAGTACAGAATAATTTGAAAAGACTTAAGAGATTGAGGGAGAGATAATTAAGCGAGCTGTTGACATTGTCTCTTCATTTTGAAAACCGTATGCATGTTTGTTGACGATTTGTTGAAATTAACAGCTTATTTGGGGAAAAAAAAGAAAAAGAAAAAAGAAAGTGTTTGCTTATTTGGAAAAGAAAAAGTGTTTAGAATTCAAATCCCAGCAAAAAAATTATCAATCCATCGATTTTTGGTAACTTATTCGTGATCGCCCCATACTTTTATGATATTACATTTTTTTTTGACAAGTTGCAATTACCAACTTTACTTACTTTTGATTAACTTTTTATGTCCTTTTTTATTGGCGCCATATATTTACTAACTCTTATATAAATTTACGGCTTCATATTTGAGTTATTTATAAGTTGGTTCAATTAACAACTTCCCTTTGAGTTACTTACTTTCCATGATTTGGTCTTTTTTTAATTCATCAATTTTTTTTAATGATTTATCAATTCATTTGTTTTTTTTTTCTTAAAATTACCAAACTGGTTTACAATATCCACTGCATTATTCCCCAATTTTTTAAATTTACCAACTATTTTCAGAAATTTACCAATGTCAATAAGAACCATTATCAACTCTTATCCAATTCAGTTTCTAACTAGTTTAGTGTTACCAACTCTAATTTGAGATAGTTATCAACCTTTCTTTCATTTTTTTATACCACTTCTCTTTTCATTGATAAAAAAAAATATTCTCGTATCATTTACAAACTTTTATTTGCATTTCTTACTAATGCCTTATACTTACCAGTAATTATATGAAATTACCAATGCTGTTTGAATAACTTATCATCTTTTTTTTTTTCCGATTAAGTCATCAACTAGGTTCTGGTTATTAACTCTCATTTGAGTTGTTGCTTGTGTTTATTTTTCTAAAATGTATCAACTATTCTATTAAGCAACCATGTATATTTTCTTTATTTATCAACTTTTTAAACTTACTAACTATTTTTAGAATCTACAAAGCGTCAATTAGAGTCGTTACCAACTTTTCTCTGATTACGGTAACAACTAGTTTTGTTTTACCGGCTTTTATCTACAATTTTTTGTAATTTAAAATTACAAACTTTTATATTAAATCGCTAAGTTTTTATTTGTGAGATGTACCAACTTTCTGACTAGTAAGTTACCTTCTAGTTTGGGATATCAATTCTCATTTAGTTAGAGTTGCTTAACAACATTGATTCCTTTTTTTTTTCCCTTAAATTTATCAACTATTCCATCGACTTACAACTTTTAGTTGCCTTCCTTATCAATTATTTAAATTTACCATCTCTTTTTAGATATTACCAACCTCAATTAGAATAACATTGACATTTCTACACATATTTTACCATTAGTTCTCAGTATTCTTATCATTTCCAATAAATTACTGTTTTTTTTTCTACTCAAACTTATAATTTTGAAAAGTAAATGATTAAATATTGGCACCTAAATCTTGACGACCCATTTAAGCATTCTTTAAATTAAAATTAGGGATCAATCATTACCATTCAATGAAAATATGAATTAAATTGCATATAGATATTAGGAGCATCTAATTAAGCCCTATAATTGTATTGGACTGGAGGAATTAAACGATAGAGGTTTTAAGCTTAATTGAGTTAATTGAATTAAGCCTATAAGGTGAAAATTGAATTGAACCCATTAAATCTTCATCATGGCCAAAATTTGCATGTGCCTTGCACATGGATGACCTAAACTTGGAAAGATTGCATTCTATGATCGAATTTAGAGGCCATAAGTCATATTATATTCATAATTTCCGAGTATCAATTCAACAAGGGAAAAGAGATATTATGGGCTGAATAAAAGAATATATTAAGTCAGATTGAAAGAAAAGATGAAAAGTGGTAACAAGTGAGATATTTGGTGGTATCTCTTTAACTCCCACAAAGGCAGGATGTACATATACATTTGGAAATGAAAAGGAAGAATTGTTTGCCCGAGCTCATAAAAGCGCAAGCGAAGGGCACAAGGCGGGGAACGGTTTCCCACATACAGTACAATAAGAACATACAAAAGGAGGGAGCCTCACACAGCATACGGACGTTCCTGAATAATCTGAGAGAGAGTTCATCAGAGAATTGATCTAAGAACCGTGAGCCACCAAGGAGTACTCCACCGACCATTCTAATGCTAAAACATTAGACTAGTGCCACGGGCCGACACATTTTGATTGCAGAATTAACCCGTGTGGCATCTAGCAAGCCAAGCTAGACCAGCCTTCCCCCACATAGTTGTTCCATAGAACACTTAGGCAAATAAATCTCGTATTAGATCATACCATGCTCAGTTTAGCTCGGGCATCCATTACATTGAGTAAGACGAGTAGGACACTTTAGCACGACAATTGGTTTCGGTCTGCCATGGGCCTCATCAGGAGAGCAGTATCAGCTCCCGACCAGTTTGTATATAGAAAGCCCACCCGCCTTTAAAGTTCCTAATGATATATTCTACCTAACCTAGAACTCCTAGTATAAACCCACCTAATGCCACTCACACGACCCAGCTGCCTCTTATCCCCTTACAACGCTCATTCATCATGATGACCCCACAAGTTTCACCCTCAATGGGACATGAGTACGGGAGAACTTGCCCACCTAGGCCACGAAGCACCCGATCCGTGTTTTCTCCCCCACTCAATCCGCAAACACCCTCGTTGCGGACTGTTTTGTCGCTTCCCTGCATTCTCCAACTATCAACTCCACACTCTCGAGACTTACATGAATGGCAACGCTCGCCCAACAGAACAACTTTACTCCACTGGTCGCTTCCTCTCAAAGCAGACCAATGGAGGTTCCTCCTTAATAAAACGTGGCAGCGGACCCACCTTGAGATTCGCCGAATTGATCCAGGAACGTTATCCCATTTGAGTGAGCAATTCGATTTCTTCCTAGGCCCCCATTGGCATCCTAGAAGCTAGACGAGAGCCGCACCTTGTCCAAACTTTCTTGGCCTTGGCGATCACTCTCCGCCCTCAAAGATCGAGAAGACCACAGTTTTTTCCCAAATCACCCACCTACTGAAAGGAACCCTGCTCTGATACTATTTGTCATTGGCCAATACATTTCGATCGCGGAATTAACCCGTGTGGCATCTAGCAAGCCAAGCTAGACCAGCCTTCCCCCTATATAGTTGTTTCATAGAACACTTAGGCAAATAACTTTCCTATATTATATCATACCATGCCCAGCTCAGCTCGGGCATTCATTACATCGAGTAAGATGAGTAAGACACTTTAGGCACGACAATTGATTTCGGCCTGCCATGGCCTCATCAGGAAAACGGCATCAACTCCCAACCAGTGTACACAGGAGGGAAACCCCGTCTTTAGAGTTCTTAATGATATATTATATCTAACCTAGAACTCCTAATACAAACCCACCTGACGCCACTCACATGACCTAGCTGCCTCTTATCCCCCTACAACACTCACTCACCGTGATGACCCCACAAGCTTCACCCTCAATAGGACGCGAGTACAGGAGAACTTGCCCACTTGGACCACGAAACACCCGATCCATGTCACTAGCATGTTAGTTTAGACTTGCTTTATGTCATTATATTGTCTAAGTCCTAGATGTACATTTAGTTGCAGTTATTCATTGTATGTTTAATTTATATTCTTGCCAAGCGACTCACTGCTTGTGCATACAGCATATTTTATTGTTTAAAATTTCATTATGTATATGCTTAGAATCTAAGCCTTAGATGTTATAATTGGGACAATTACTAAAAACGTCATAAATTTATTACACTTGATCCTCGCCGGCAATTAGGTAAGGCCTTGTAGGTCCTCGCCAGCCAAAGCGAGGGCACATAGCCCATATTTGGAGAGGGCCAGGATGTTCTTCTCTGTGGCCAACAACACTTGTTGGCCCTCAATCCAAAAGAAGGTAAAGAAAAGGAAAAAAAAGTCATAAATTAAAAATGTCCACGTCCGGCATCAATGTCAATAATTTTCGACCAAAATTGTCTAGATGTGGGAAAACGTGAAAAATTTTAAAACTAAATTGACACAATTGAAGGCTTTAGGATTAAATTGACACAAGTGCAATAGGTTTATGACTTTTTTGGTAATTTCTCATGGTGAAGTTTGATACAAAACATTCGTTCATCAATGCCTTAGTTAAATATTTAGGACGTGTAGGTTGCATATTTGTTTACGTGCTTCATCCATATGTCCTAGAAAGGTATACCAAAACAAAAAATCATATCTTGAACGTTGGTGATTCTGGACTGCTTTATTTTGAATCGTTATATTTGAATAGGTCACATGCCATGCATTGACAAAGATGAAAAAGAAAATAGATTGCATATAGGTGATGCACGTGATGAGATGGAATTAGCAAGGAAAGCAAAGTCCTATGGTTAAATCCCTAGACAACTGTTAACTATAGATCAAGCGCCAAGATGCAGTGATATGTTTTTAAGATAACCAAGACTACTTGCATTAATACGTTTTTAAAATAAAGAGAAATGGTACCAAAAGACTGTTAGATTTATCTAGCATAAATTACTGACATTGGTAAACAACCCAGAGCAATTTATTGGATTAGCCGTACATTTCACATGTTATCCATGATATTTCTGGTACGTAGAAGTAGAGTATTCTCCCACACTTTATTGAGTTTCTAATCAACCCATAATAGATCAATGGTGATTCCCAATTGAATTGATTTGCACGTTAAATCGATTCAATCAATACCTCAAAGTTGCTATATTGGTATATGCTTGGGAGAGTCCGTGCAAAATCTTTGGCTTAGCAATCCATTAGCTTTCTCTTTTATGGTTCACTCTGGCAATGTTGCGATATTAAAACCTCACTTCAATTTCCCTCACGCATTGTACGAATGAGAGGATAAATTACTAGCTTCTGGGCCTGCGTTTTGCACAGACTTAGGTGAAAGTGTGTTTAAAGTGCCATTTTCCTTCTTTCTAGAGTGTATTCGTATTAAATTTCTTGTAAATTTATTTTGTATGAAACTAGCAAGAAGGGTCGCACCTTATATACACACATATATATACACACACCATTGATCAGAAAAAATAAAGTGCAATTTGACTGGTTTTAGGAAATGGGCTTGAATCATTGAGAATGGCGAAAATTTATTTTGAACTGAGAATAAATAAGAGATTTACGTGATTATATATTGGTTATATGAGCTCTTCTACGTTGCTATTATGTTTGTTGTAGATACTAGATAACATATGGATACAGATTAACGAAGAGTAGTCATGGTGGGATGAGGTTGGTGGCTTCCACCTGATCCCAGGGTGGCTGTGTATTTCGGCTCAGTGTGCCAGGAGCATCCGAGTACTACTCCAACATTCAAGATCAAAGGTAGGGATGAGGTCGGTTGGCTCAACCTGTTCAATGTATTTCCTAAACCTTTTGGGCATGTTTAATTTATTCCATGGACTATATGAACATGTTCAATGTTTTCCTTCCATTAATTCTAGTTAAGTGATAAAATTAAATATTTTCATATAATCTAGGGACTAGATTGAACAAGTATAAAAAATTCAGAGATCACATTGATAAAAAAAAAAAAATCAGGGATAATATTGCACGTTGGGCCAAAGTTTACAAATCATATTGAATAAATAAAAATTTAGGGATGGCATTGCACAATTTAGTAGACTATTTGTGTAATTCACCATCAATTTTATAAATTGGAGAGTTCATGAAAAAGAACTATGCGATTTCATAATAAATGACTTATTATATTTGAACATCATTAAAGGACGTGAGGATAAATGTTTTTCAACGAAAGGTAAGAATAAGTTGCACATTTGTTTTATTGTGACAAAGTTTAAGGATATATATGCGATGCGATATCATTAATTTAAGAAAAGCATATGTTTAGATATCTATCTTTTGTTAGTATAATGCATAAATTTACAATGCATCAGTATTTTCAAATAATCTGCTGTTTGCTAACACTATCACCTAAAGGGGAATAGGCAATTACAATCGAACTTGATAAAATAATGCAGAAATAAAAACTTCAAGTTTGATAAGAGCGGATGTAGAGAACAGAACTGTGCAATACTTCTATCAGACAGTAAATAGATGCGAGTGGAGATAGAAAACAATGCACAACAGATTGTAGTGGTTCGGCTTTCGGTAAAGCTTACGTTCACTCTCCCACATGAATAGCTTATTGGCTAAATTCCACAAAGTAATCAAAATGACACATTACAGAAAGATATGATGACTTCAACACAAGCACTTTAATATAAGCGAGTGCTACCTCTTCTAAAACTATCTCACTCTACACACTTGAACTCTGTATTACACCTCTCATAAGATCTCACATAAAAGCTCAAGTAGATAATTTAGAATCAATGGAGCTCTCTTAAACTAGAGATGATTATCTCTTCATCTCCCTTATTTCTACTTGAACCTTGTGCTCCTCTTCCCGTTGGATAGAACCACACCAAGATCAATCTTCAAGCTAACATTGACAAATTGTTGGATAAAGATCACGTAGCCATTGAGACTGAAGACATCAAAGATTTGAGAAGATTTTTCCATCAAATTGGGCTATGCTTTTTCTGCTCCATCTTTGGCTAAAACACTCCTCAACAAAGTAATTTGACTATCTTAACAACCCCCCCCCCCCAAACCAAAACAAAACATAGATTTTATAGCCGACATTATGCCTCTACCATACAATTATTGTGATGGCCTTAGATCCACTGTGACTCTAGACCTATAGGAAGCAACTCACTCATTTAAGGTCCTTCAAGGTTGAAACAGCACACTGTCCTCTATCTAAGATTGTGGATCTTAAATCGCCCAATTACAAGAGAGAAAGAGGGCGATCATAAGTGTGCGGGAAGAGAGTGATAGCTTAGAACAATCATGTGGTGGTCGAGACGATGAAAGGAGGTGGCCATGACGCTTTCCATGGTGGTTATACGATGATGCCTTTAGAAGAGATGGCTAAGAACAATCGTCATTGCCAGAATTGCCTAGTTGATCTTTCCCAGTAGATGCTTTGGCCTCACTCGAAACCCCTTCCCTATCCTCAGTGAAGAGCCCGCTATCACTGGAGACGACACCAGTAGCAACTCGAGTGAGGGGAACTTCATGGTGTCAATGTGCCTCTCGAATATAGCCCATATAAAGCGGCTTCACCAAATTCAAGAACCTGTGCAACCCATCCTTCAAAAGCCCCTTCAAACAAGAATTGTTGAAGAAGAAGCTCTCAAAAGTTTTACCACATGAAATACTCCAAGTCTATCCCATTGGGCAGAAAGAGAGTGGTGGGAGATAGAGACAAAGACACATCAAGAGGAAGAAGAACATGAAGTCAAGGTGAGCCCAATAGGACTCAATATTTGAGTAATTCTGTCCTTTAATTTATTAGGGGGTGTATGAGCCATTTTGGCAAGAAAGGATGGTAAAAAGTGGGACACACAATGGATGATATAGTGAAATTACTGTGTTGAGGAGTGTTTCAGCCAAAAAAAAAGTGGAAATAGCACGGCCCATTGTTTAACTCATAAGTCAAGCTTCTACAAAACAAAAAAAATAAAAGAATTATCTATGGATGATTGTAAATCAATCAAGATTTCTCGTATGGAAAGTCATGATAATATCTTTTAGATTGCTGGTCAATCAATAAAACTTATCAATGAAATACCAAATCAGATTATTGATGTGAGAAATACTCAACCTAATAAACAATTGAGAATAAATTTATAACGATAATGAGGATTGCTTGAAGTTTCAGGATATATCACATTATAACTACCTTGAATGAGCCTGGCTTTGTCCACGAAACCTATTTCTATCAGAACATAAACACTGAGCAGATTATGTGTGTGTACAAGGCGTAATGATATATTTGTAAAATATCCTCAAAAGTATTTCACAAAATCTTTTCAACATAATGTAGCAGTTTTGTTCCCTTCCAAATCTAATACAATTTCTCAACATAATCAACATATTGAAAAGATCAGGAGATCAGCCAATGAACATCGATAATCAAAATTGATTGAAGTTTAGTCAAAACTAAAATTGTTTACTGTTTGGGTAAATAAAACCAATAGGTTGATGAAGTTAATGAGTGTTTTCTTCAGTTGCTTTGGATGGGGGAGGAATCATCATGAGTCGGTTATCGCCTTCCACACTTGTATAATACTAAACAGGTCGTAATGAAGATCCTTTCGACAGTAGGCTTCGCTTAGGTTATTGCTAATTTGAATAAACAAGGTGGTATATTTATTATTTATATATTTCTCTGTCACTTGTTTACGAAAGACACAGGTCTTTGCCACTTTCAGGCAGTAACTCATACTTCCTCACAACTAACCTCGTCTCGAAGCCATCCAAATTCCATCACATCATCAAATTAATCAACATTTTATTGACTTGGTAAACCATGAGCATGTCTCGCGCACATCCACGGCGTCCGAATTAATCACAACACTTACAAATTAACGGTACGAAGGCATATGTATGAACATTACCAATCTTTTTTTTATGTGCATGATCTGGTCACTTGGTCCTTAGAGTGCACTCCAGAGGCAAGCCCTGAGGGAATCGCTTGGTGTCCTTGCAATAGTCGTAGATCATGTACTTCTGCTGGACTGACTTCATCCTCTGCTGGCTCGCCGCGTCGAGTAGCTGGGAAAACCACGGGTATTTCGCCGTCGCAGCTGAGGAAGAAGGGCAAGACGAGGCTCCATTGGACCAAACACACGCGCTCGCTTTGAAGCCCCTGAAGGAGGTGGTGAATGGCGCTTGCGACCAGTCGGTCTTCACGAGGCCACCGCGCGTGGCCCAGTCCTCCGCGTCCCATAGGGTCGAGTAGAGGGTCATAGGCTGGCTCTTCGGATACGCGATGCCCGCGGCTTCCAAGTTCTTGAACTCCCTTATTGGAATCCCATCCACATAGTACCTGTTTTTCAGGAAGAAGAAAAGAGACCCATCATTCAGTATGTTGTGGAAAGACCTCAAATTGGTGTCATTTAGGAGGAAATTCGTTTGTTCTAAGGTTTTCATGATTGGGACTAAGATTACTTACACAATGTGCGAAGGTTCCAGAGGACGGAATAGGTGTGAAAATCGGCAGTCGGGTCGAACAGAGATAGAATTGCTGCTCCTTATCGCCTCTGCCTTGGCTGTACAAATTGGTGTGGAGGATGTAAGGGTCACCACTCAGGTTCCCCAAGAACTCCAAGTCTACCTCGTCCCAGGTTGACCCGTCCGAGTGTAACTGCCAAACAAGAATGACATCATATGCGTTAGTACTATTAAATCGATAACCCTTTCGTTTATCGTGTGAGTTTTGCAAAAACGAGCGGAATCGTGGATGATGCAGGACGGAAAGAACCGTGGGACTTACGTAGAAGGTGGTGACGGTGCCGGCGGAGTTGCCGGGCACGAGCTTGATCTGCATGTCGAATCTGCCGTAGAGGTACTGGCTGTTGGATTTGAAGCCGAGCCAGAGGCCTTATCCAGGGAGAGAGTGACGAGCTGGCCGTTGTCCAGAACCTTGACACGGCCATCCCCGAACGTGACGTCAAAATCCTGGTAGAAGTTACCGGCCGAAGCAACCATGGATGAGCCGATGAGGATTGTACACACAACCAACATGGTTGTCCTAGGACACGAGTTAGAAGAAATTGAGGTGGCCATTGGCAAATGTTTTTAGTCGTGGGTTTAGTTGAAGTGGGTGGACTTTTTTGGGTTGTCGGAAGAACTTGGAACTTAAGAAATGGTTCAAGGCTGGGGAGGGTACTTATAACAAGGGCATAGCGTGTTGGGGAATGTTCCGTTGATTGCACGATGGTAAAACGCAATTTGGCAATTCTTTTAGTTGGAGGGTTAGTGAAGAGTTTACAGCTGGACACCAAAAACCAAAGCCAAAAAGCTTATCCTCATCTTTCAATTTAAAAGGGCCTTCGCTATCATAAATGATGACGACCAGCACAAATTCATTTCATCAACCACTTCCCAAAAAAAAACTCATCGTTCGTTGGGTGTTTCTGGGGCAGCTTCTTCCATGCCATCCTGGGCATCGAGTACATCGTCTCTCCTGGAGTCTAAAACCGCGTGGTACAGAGGGCGTGACAAGATTGACTCAATCATGAGAGCTATGGGTCAGTTTTGTTGTCTCCAGCATCTTCTGGTGGCGCAATTAAACCATGCCAGATTAGCAAGTGGTGATAGGCACCCTGATTTCTTTCACGATGCTAGGGATCTTAGTTGACTATGCAAAGTTTTGGTGTCGATCTACAACTGGATATTTAAATAACCTTTTCTGATTTACACGCGTAAGTACCCAAAAGGTTAAGCCCCAAAATGCTTTCTAGAAAGATCTAGCCATGGAAAGACCCACGTGAGAGCCAAATATTTGTCGTCTTGAGCATGTTCATGGGTTGGCTATTTTTGAAGGGATAAGAGCACGGGAAGTTTTCAAACTTCACTTTTTAAGTGTGATTGAATCCGAAAATTTTAAAAAAATACAAAAAAGAAGAAGTAACAAGCAAGCGGGGGCTTGCACTCCTTTCCGCTACCCCCATCACATAGCAGGGCAGGCGAGCAACTCCCGCGGGCCGCAAGCAAGGGCTTCATCCAAATCAAACGAGGGTCGCCAGCCCTCGCTTCTATTCGTGAGGATCCCGGTGATTCTCGCTGACCATTCCCCCACCAGCGCCAACCCTTCCTAACAATGGCGGCGTAGCCACAGCGAAGCCCTCACCTGTTTTTTCCTTCTTCTTCTTTTCCTTTTTTTTTTTAATTTTAATATAGCTTAAATAAATTTGTATAAAAAAAATCAAATTTTGACCAAAAGGAAGAGAGAAAATAATGGAAAAAAGCCATGTAAACATTTTTTATTAGCCAAAATGGACGGAATTAACAAAATGATTTGGTTACACTAATTTAATAAGTTTTAGAACTTAATTATATTTTTTTGAAAGTTTTAAGACTTAATTGCACTTTGGTAATAAGTTTTAGAATTTTCAGTGCACTTGTCCCTTTTTTAAAAACACATGTGATGAATCCATCAAGAACGTGGCTTATGACCTCACAATCAAACTTGCCAGTTCTCTTCTTTTGCAGTGGATCCCTCTAATTTGATGTGCCTCTTCCTCTTTGATTTTGTCAACTAGAGACCGCTGGTAATTTCTGCCATCATTTACTTTGTAGAAAACTTCTACTAATTGGACGTCACAACTTTTTATCCATTCCTTCTGCAAACATCTCCCAATTTACCTATACTTTAGAAATGCGCAATGCAGTTGGTAAAAGCATTAGAGCCCGTTTGGTAAAAATGTGATTACACTGATGATGGTGATAGTGGCGTGAAGAAGATGGGTGATGGTGATAGCCTGATAGGAGGACGACGAAACTTTGAGTGGAGAGGTTGCTCATTGCTTCCAACGGGGGGAAGCTGTGGAATCTGCTACCGAATTAGCCATTTTTTGCTATTACTTTCCAAGTCCGATTAAATAGCATTCAAGGTTAATTATGACTCCTAGAGAATAACCAATCGAAAATTTCCTATCTTTTCTTTTGTTTTGGACTTGGTTGGTATCGCAGGGTGAGCACTAGGAGTGTCAATGGGCCGGGTCAGGCCGGTCTCACTAGGTCCGACCCACCCGAAACCACACAGCAACAAGCTCGGCCCGGGCCGATCCGACCCGATACCCCGAATCAACATATGTCCAGATAGTCGGGTCGGGTCCGGGTCGGGTCGGGTCGGGTCGGGTCGGTCGGGTTCGGAATTTTTTTTTTTTAATGAATTGAAACAAAAGCCAAGAAATCAAAATAGACCTCAATTTTTTTTTACTCTGCTTTTTTGGAAATTTTCACATGAGGCCTGGGTTCTGGGGGGGCATGGGCTCTCAAGGGCAGAACTTGCCTTTCTTTCTCCCCCCTTCGCCTAAGGGGCTTCATAGTCCCAACCTGCAACGTGAACATCGTGTATATGTGCTCAATCAAGCTTTGTTTCCCATTTACAAAAGAGACCTAGGTTTAGAGAGGCCGAGAAGCACCATGGGGATTCTGTCAACTCTACAGGAAAAGCGAGAGGGGTGGTCACTGGTACAGTGAGCCAATCCTGTCAGGGAGAGCTTGATTTCGGGAAGCATTGAGGGTCTCCCTTCAGGTCCTCGATCCGGGTCTCGAGCACCTTCGTCTTCTTCCGACCTTTCTTCTTCTCTATCCTCGCTCGTTCTCGTCGCTATCTCGTATGGAACGTCCATGCCGAGCTTCACTAACGGCGCAGGTGGCGCTGGTGGGACGCGGTGGCGCATAGGAACTTGACCACAGCAGGATCTCTCGCGCAAGACCACCGACATGGACGCCGAGGGCTTTGGGCGCATCGCCCGAGATGCCGGTTGGTCGTGGGCCTATGGGTTGAGGAAGCAGAAGATCCCGCGGGCGAAGGCGGCGGTGATGAGCCTCCGGAGACGATGAGATGGAAGCATGTCGAGGCGGAGCTTGGGAGAACCTCCGACATTGCGACTAGAGAGAGAGAGAGGGGCCCGATTGATTGAGTGAGTATTTGCAACGATCGGTACCAATGCCAGCACTGTTTCAAAACAATACCGATACTGTTTTTAGAACAGTACTGTACCTATACTAAACAGTACTCGTAAGGACGGGCCAAAATTTCCTCAATTTTTACGGGCCGGGCCGGGTCGGGTGATCTGGGCCGGGCCGGCGCGGGCCATTTTTTGAACAACCCAGTGGCACATCCGAATTCGAAAAGTCCTTTCCCACTTTGCCCCTCAGTCTCATATTCTCCCTCTCTCTCTCTCACTTTTTTCGTCTTCAGTCTTTGACTTCAACAGCTGTGAAATGTTTTGTTCTATTAAGAAAATACTATGTTTCGATGAATCCATTCGTGGGGCAGTACACGGGGCAAGACTAAGCCGTGTTCTAGCCTAGATTTCTTTTCCTTCTTTTTTTCTTTGAGCTATACCCCGCGCGTGCCCCAAGGCCCCGCTGATAATTTAAGAGCCATATGGTCACTAACTAACATTATGTATTAACTTTCACTCACATTTATCGCTGAGCACACGTAGCCCTATTTTGGTAACACTCCAGATTCTCTGATTTTATGCTCTTTCATTTCCAGGAGCCAAAAAAAAAGGGAACACAAATTCTGTTTAGGAAATGTAACTTTATTTTTTGTTGTTGATCCCGTAAAGGGTGCATAACCTTCGATATTGATAGTCATGTCAGCACCTGATCTTGAACAGCTGATCCAAAATCCCAGTGATTCTTGGTGTTTTATTTCCTTTCTATCATATATATTTTAATTTATTATTTGTTCTAAGATTGGAATGTAGAACAGTTGACAATGCTTATATGGAAAACCTCACGTGTCGTCGGGTGGCAACTATCGAATCAGAGATAGATTGCGAATTAATATTTGAATGGGTTTTGAGATTCACACAATTATTGGAAGATCAATATTTCATATACTTTTGCAAATTCCACATCTTTCCCTTGATTATTGCGAGTTCTAAGATTTCGATTACATTTTTGAAGACTTTTTTTTTCTATTGTTTGAATATTGTAACAGGCTGATTAATGCGTTCGGACTAAAAAAATTTATCCTATTGAAACCTTTTTTCCAAGTTCTCTTCCTCTAGCATCTTTGGTGTCAGAGAATTATTCGGATTCTGTCAAGTATCGATTTTCATCCCTCACCTTAACGACATGCTGACTAACTTGCTGGAATCAAAGAGCTTTTACATAGATTGATTCTATGCAGTGTATGAACCACTAGTTCACAAATTATCCCAGTGATGAATGGAAGACTACTTTGTTAAAACAATGAAGGGTTTATACCGAATGCTTGTCGTGGCCGTTTGGCCTCACCACACACCCAACACCCTCAAGTATTTTGATGACCCACATCCTCGAAACTTATCATGCAAGTTTTGATGGTCATTCTTTGATGATATTCTCATGTCTTCTATGGCAGTGCATATGGATCACTAACGGATGTCTTATCATCCTGTAGCCGAACCAATTGTTATATTAATATGATAAAATGTAGCTTCATACAAATCAACTCCATCGTCTCGCCGAGAAAACGAGGATTTTGATTTGTTATGAAGCTACATTTCTCATATTAATATACAATTGGTTCGTCTACACGGATGATAAAGACATCCTTTAGATGCTCCTATGCTTACGATCATCTATACTATACATGAGAATACATCAAAGAGACCATCACAAACTTGCCATGAAAGGTTTCGGATTGGTCATCATACATGAGGTGTTGGGTGTGTTGGTGAGGCCAAACGGCACGCAAGCCATTCGATACCCTTCACTTGTTTTAAAAACGTCTTCCTTTCTCACTAGGAATAGATGTGGAACTTAGTGTGATACACTGCATAGTCAATCTATGTAAAGATCCTTTGTCCGCAA
This sequence comes from Psidium friedrichsthalianum, assembly GCA_019149425.1. Classification (NCBI taxonomy): domain Eukaryota; kingdom Viridiplantae; phylum Streptophyta; class Magnoliopsida; order Myrtales; family Myrtaceae; genus Psidium; species Psidium friedrichsthalianum. The sequence goes on along the minus strand of JAGVVM010010150.1, from coordinate 10,143 downwards.
GTTAGTCAAGCATGTCGTTACGTTGAGGGAATTGAAAATCGATACTTGACAGTAATCCCGATTAAATTTGCTCTGGACACAAAATGAGGCAGAGGGAAGAGATACTTGGAAAGGTTTCAAGGATAAATTTTTAGTCCCGAGATACTCATCCTTTACATATTCAAAAAATAAAAAGTCTTCACAATGTAATCGAAATCTTAGAACTCGGCAATAATCAAGGAAAGATGTGAATTTGCAAAACGTATATGAAATATTTGGTCTTCCATAATTGTGTGAATCTCAAAACCCATTCGAAATATTTAATTTCGCATCATCTCTGATTCGATATGATTGCCCACTCCGACGGAACACTTGAAGGTTTTCCTATAGCATTTGTCAACTGTTACTAGCATTAAATCTTAGCACAAATAACTAAATTTAAAATATTATGATATAAGGAAATAAACCAAGCTTCACTGCTTTTGATCAGCGTCAAAAATCCAGATGGACATGACTATCAATCTCGAAAGGTTTATTCCCTTTACGGATCTCAACAACAAAAAATCACAATTTACATTTCCAACAGAATTTTGTTCCCTTTTTTTTGGCTCCTGGGAAAATGAAAGAGCATAAATCAGAGAATCTGGAGTGTTCGCAAATAGGGTCTACGTGTGCTCATCGATAAATGTGGATTGAAAGTTAATACATTGTTTAGTATTACCATATTGCTTCTTACTTATCAGCGGGGCCTTGGGGCACCGCGACGGAGGTAAGCTCAAGGAAAAAAAGAAGAAGGAAAAGAAATCTAGGCTAGAACACCGGCTTATGTCTTGCCCCCGTGTCTGCCCACGAATGGATCTATCGAATAGTTTTTCTTAATAGAACAAAACATTTCAAGCTGTTTGAAGTCAAGGACTGAAGACGAAAGTGAGAGAGGGAAGGGAATATTGAGACTGAGGGTCAAAGTGGGAAGGACTTTCGAATCGGAATGTGCTCACTAGGGTTGTCAAAATGCCACGCGCCGGGCCCGCCCAGAATCGACCCACCCGGCCCGGCCCGAAAATTTAGGAAATTTTTTGGGCCCGTCCTTTGGTACGTGTTTTTAGTAAGTATCGGTACTGTTCTAAAACAGTATCGGTATTGTTTTTTGAAACAGTGCTGCATTGGTACCGATCGTGCAAATACGCACTCAATCAATCGTGCCCCTCTCTCTCTCTCTAGTCGCAATTTCGTAGTTCCCCCGAAGCTCCTCTCGACATGCTCTCGCATCTTCATCGTCCGTCCGGAGGCTCCACACCGCCGCCTTCGCCTCGCGGGCCTCTTCGGCTTCCTCAACCCATAGGCCCACGACCACCCGGCAATCTTCGGCAGATTGCGCCCAAGCCTCGTCGTCCATGTCGGTGGTCTTGCTGCGAGGATCCTGCTGGTGGTCAAGTTCCTCTGGCGACACCAGCGTCCACCACGACACCATGCGCCGTCTAGTTGAAGCTCGGCAGGACGTTCCATAGAGATGCAAGAAAGAGCGAGATAGAGAGATAAATGTGAGAAGGACGAAGGTGCTCGAACCCGATCGAGGACCTGAGGGAGACCCTCATGCTTCCCGAAATCAAAGGCTCTCCCCTGCAGGATTTGCTCACGCGTACCATTGACGCACCCTCCTCGTCTTTCCTGTAGAGTTGCAGAATTCCCCATTGGTGCTTCAATCGGCTCTCCCCTAGTTCCTCGTTCTGTAAATTGTGAACAAGCTTGATTTGAGCCATATACAAGATGGTTCACGTTGCGTTGGACTATGAGCCTCCTTAAGGCGAGACAGGCGACGTTCTTGCCGCTGAGAGCCCTGCCCCCCCAGAACCCAGGCCCTCATGTGAAAATTTCCAAACAGAACAGAAAAAAAAAATTGAGTTTATTTTGATTTCTTGGCTTTTTTGTTTCAATTCATTTAAAAAAACAATTTCCGACCCGACCCGACCCGACCCGCCCGACCCGACCCGACCCGACCCGACTATCGTGACATATGTGATTCGGGTATCGGGTCGGCTCGGCCCGGGCCGAGCTTGGGTGCTGGTTGGTTTTCGGGCTTGGGTCGGACCTATGTGAGACCCGGCACGACCCGGCCCATTGACACTCCCTAGTGCTCACCCTGCGATACCAACCAAGTCCAAAACATAAAGAAAAGCTAGGAACTTTTTATCGATTGGTTATTCTCTAGGAGTCATAATTAACCTTGAATGCTATTTAATCGGACTTGAAAGTAATAGCAAAAATGGCTAATTCGGTAGCAGATTCCACAGCTTCCCCCCCGTTGGAAGCAATGAGCAACCTCTCCCACTCAAAGTTTTCGTCTCCTCCTATCAGGCTATCACCATCACCCCATCTTCTTCACCCACTATCACCATCATCAGTGTAATCACATTTTTACCAACGGGCTCTAATGCTTTTACCAACTGCATTGCGCATTTCTAAAGTATAGGTAAATTGGGAGATGTTTGCAGAAGGAATGGATAAAAAGTTGTGACGTCCAATTAGTAGAAGTTTTCTACAAAGTAAATGATGGCAGAAATTACCACGGTCTCTAGTTTTGACAAATCAAAGAGGAAGAGGCACATCAAATTATAGGGATCCACTGCAAAAGAAGAGAACTGGCAAGTTTGATTGTGATTCAATAAGCCACGTTCTTGATGGATTCATCACATGTGTTTTTAAAAAAGGGACAAGTGCACTGAAAATTCTAAAACTTATTACCAAAGTGCAATTAAGTCTTAAACTTTCAAATATATTAAGTTCTAAAACTTATTAAATTAGTGTAACCAAACATTTTGTTAATTCCGTCCATTTTGGCTAATAAAAAATGTTGACATGGCTTTTTTCCATTTATTTTCTCTCTTCCTTTTGGTCAAAATTTGATTTTTTTTATACAAATTTATTTAAGCTATATTAAAATTAAACAAAAAAAGGAAAAGAAGAAGAAGAAAAAACAGGTGAGGGCTTCGCTGTGGCTACGCCGCCATTGTTAGGAGGGTTGGCGCTGGTGGGGGAATGGTCAGCGAGATCACCGGGGATCCTCACGATAGAAGGCGGGCTGGCGACCCTCGTTTGATTTGGATGAGCCCTTGCTTGCGGCCCGCGGAGTTGCTCGCCTGCCCTGCTATGTGATGGGGGTAGCGGAAAGGAGTGCAAGCCCCCGCTTGCTTGTTACTTCTTCTTTTTTGTATTTTTCTTAAAATTTTCGATTCAATCACACTTTAAAAGTGAAGTTTGAAAACTTCCCGTGCTCTTATCCCTTCAACAAATAGCCAACCCATGAACATGCTCAAGACGACAAATATTTTGCTCTCACGTGGGTCTTTCCATGGCTAGATCTTTCTAGAAAGCATTTTGGGGCTTAACCTTTTGGTACTTACGCGTGTAAATCAAAAAGGTTATTTAAATATCCAGTTGTGATCGACACCAAAACTTTGCATAGTCAACTAAGATCCCTAGCATCGTGAAAGAAATCAGGGTGCCTATCACCACTTGCTAATCTGGCATGGTTTAATTGCGCCACCATAAGATGCTGGAGACAACAAAACTGACCCATAGCTCTCATGATTGAGTCAATCTTGTCACGCCCTCTGTACCACGCGGTTTTAGACTCGGAGAGCCGAGACCGATGTACTCGATGCCCAGGATGGCATGGAAGAAGCTGCCCCAGAACACCCAACGAACGATGAGTTTTTTTTTGGGAAGTGGTTTGATGAAATGAATTTGTGCTGGTCGTCATCATTTATGATAGCGAAGGCCCTTTTAAAATTGAAAGATGAGGATAAGCTTTTTTGCTTTGGTTTTTGGTGTCCAGCTGTAAACTCTTCACTAACCCTCCAACTAAAAGAATTGCCAATTGCGTTTTACCATCGTGCAATCAACGGAACATTCCCCAACACGCTATGCCCTTGTTATAAGTACCCTCCCCAGCCTTGAACCATTTCTTAAGTTCCCAGTTCTTCCGACAACCCAAAAAGTCCACCCACTTCAACTAAACCCACGACTAAAAACATTTGCCAATGGCCACCTCATTTCTTCTAACTCGTGTCCTAGGACAACCATGTTGGTTGTGTGTACAATCCTCATCGGCTCATCCATGGTTGCTTCGGCCGGTAACTTCTACCAGGATTTTGACGTCACGTTCGGGGATGGCCGTGTCAAGGTTCTGGACAACGCCAGCTCGTCACTCTCTCCCTGGATAAGGCCTCTGGCTCCGGGCTTCAAATCCAAAAGAACCAGTACCTCTACGGCAGATTCGACATGCAGATCAAGCTCGTGCCCGGCAACTCCGCCGCACCGTCACCACCTTCTACGTAAGTCCCACGGTTCTTTCCGTCCTGCATCATCCACGATTCCGCTCGTTTTTGCAAACTCACACGATAAACGAAAGGTTTCGATTTAATAGTACTAACGCATATGATGTCATTCTTGTTTGGCAGTTACCCTCGGACGGGTCAACCTGGGACGAGGTAACTTGGAGTTCTTGGGGAACCTGAGTGGTGACCCTTACATCCTCCACACCATTTGTACAGCCAAGGCAGAGGCGAAAGGAGCAGCAATTCTATCTCTGTTCGACCCGACTGCCGATTTTCACACTATTCCGTCCTCTGGAACCCTTCGCACATTGTGTAAGTACTCTTAGTCCACATCATGAAAACCTTAGAACAAACGAATTTCCTCCTAAATGACACCATTTGAGGTCTTTCCACAACATACTGAATGATGGGTCTCTTTTCTTCTTCCTGAAAAACAGTACTATGTGGATGGGATTCCAATAAGGGAGTTCAAGAACTTGGAAGCCGCGGCATCGCGTATCCGAAGAGCCAGCCTATGACCCTCTACTCTACCCTATGGGACGCGGAGGACTGGGCCACGCGCGGTGGCCTCGTGAAGACCGACTGGTCGCAAGCGCCATTCACCACCTCCTTCAGGGGCTTCAAAGCGAGCGCGTGTGTTTGGTCCAATGGAGCCTCGTCTTGCCCTTCTTCCTCAGCTGCGACGGCGAAATACCCGTGGTTTTCCCAGCTACTCGACGCGGCGAGCCAGCAGAGGATGAAGTCAGTCCAGCAGAAGTACATGATCTACGACTATTGCAAGACCCCAAGCGATTCCCTCAGGGCTTGCCTCTGGAGTGCACTCTAAGGACCAAGTGACCAGATCATGCACATAAAAAAAAGATTGGTAATGTTCCACATATGCCTTCGTACCGTTAATTTGTAAGTGTTGTGATTAATTCGGAAGCCGTGGATGTGCGCGAGACATGCTCATGGTTTACCATTCAATAAAATGTTGATTAATTTGATGATGTGATGGAATTTGGATGGCTTCGAGACGAGGTTAGTTGTGAGGAAGTATGAGTTACTGCCTGAAAGTGGCAAAGACCTGTGTCTTTCCGTAAACAAGTGACAGAGAAATATATAAATAATAAATTATACCACCTTGTTTATTCAAATTAGCAATAACCTAAGCGAAGCCTACTGTCGAAAGGATCTTCATTACGACCTGTTTAGTATTATACAAGTGTGAAGGCGATAACCGACTCATGATGATTCCTCCCCCATCCAAAGCAACTGAAGAAACACTCATTAACTTCATCAACCTATTGGTTTTATTTACCCAAACTTAACAATTTAGTTTTGACTAAACTTCAATCAATTTTGATTATCGATGTTCATTGGCTGATCTCCTGATCTTTTCAATATGTTTGATTATGTTGAGAAATTGTATTAATTTGGAAGGGAACAAAACTGCTACATTATGTTGAAAAGATTTTGTGAAATACTTTTGAGGATATTTTACAAATATATCATTACGCCTTGTACACACACATAATCTGCTCAGTGTTTATGTTCTGATAGAAATAGGTTTCGTGGACAAAGCCAGGCTCATTCAAGGTAGTTATAATGTGATATATCTGAAACTCAAGCAATCCTCATTATCGTTATAAATTTATTCTCAATTGTTTATTAGGTTGAGTATTTTCTCACATCAATAATCTGATTTGGTATTTCATTGATAAGTTTTATTGATTGACCAGCAATCTAAAAGATATTATCATGACTTTCCATACGAGAAATCTTGATTGATTTACAATCATCCATAGATAATTCTTTTATTTTTTTTGTTTTGGTAGAAGCTTGACTTATGAGTTAAACAATGGGCCGTGCTATTTCCACTTTTTTTTTGGCTGAAACACTCCTCACACAGTAATTTCACTATATCATCCATTGTGTGTCCCACTTTTTACCATCCTTTCTTGCCAAAATGGCTCATACACCCCCTAATAAATTAAAGGACAGAATTACTCAAATATTGAGTCCTATTGGCGCTCACCTTGACTTCATGTTCTTCTTCCTCTTGATGTGTCTTTGTCTCTATCTCCCACCACTCTCTTCTGCCCAATGGGATAGACTTGGAGTATTTCATGTGGTAAAACTTTTGAGAGCTTCTTCTTCGACAATTCTTGTTTGAAGGGGCTTTTGAAGGATGGGTTGCACAGGTTCTTGAATTTGGTGAAGCCGCTTTATATGGGCTATATTCGAGAGGCACGTTGACACCATGAGTTCCCCTCACTCGAGTTGCTACTGGTGTCGTCTCCAGTGATAGCGGGCTCTTCACTGAGGATAGGGAAGGGTTTTCGAGTGAGGCCAAAGCATCTACTGGGAAAGATCAACTAGGCAATTCTGGCAATGACGATTGTTCTTAGCCATCTCTTCTAAAGCATCATCGTATAACCACTATGGAAAGCGTCATGGCCACCTCCTTTCATCGTCTCGACCACCACATGATTGTTCTAAGCTATCACTCTCTTCCCGCACACTTATGATCGCCCTCTTTCTCTCTTGTAATTGGGCGATTTAAGATCCACAATCTCAGATAGAGGACAGTGTGCTGTTTCAACCTTGAAGGACCTTAAATGAGTGAGTTGCTTCCTATAGGTCTAGAGTCACAGTGGATCTAAGGCCATCATAATACTGTATGGTAGAGGCATAATGTCGGCTATAAATCTATGTTTTGTTTTGGTTTGGGGGGGGGGGTTGTTAAGATAGTCAAATTACTTTGTTGAGGAGTGTTTTAGCCAAAGATGGAGCGGAAAAAGCATAGCCCAATTTGATGGAAAATCTTCTCAAATCTTTGATGTCTTCAGTCTCAATGGCTACGTGATCTTATCCAACAATTTGTCAATGTTAGCTTGAAGATTGATCTTGGTGTGGTTCTATCCAACTGGAAGAGGAGCACAAGGTTCAAGTAGAAATAAGGGAGATGAAGAGATAATCATCTCTAGTTTAAGAGAGCTCTATTGATTCTAAATTATCTACTTGAGCTTTTATGTGAGATCTTATGAGAGGTGTAATACAGAGTTCAAGTGTGTAGAGTGAGATAGTTTTAGAAGAGGTAGCACTCGCTTATATTAAAGTGCTTGTGTTGAAGTCATCATATCTTTCTGTAATGTGTCATTTTGATTACTTTGTGGAATTCAGCCAATAAGCTATTCATGTGGGAGAGTGAACGTAAGCTTTACCGAAAGCCGAACCCTACAATCTGTTGTGCATTGTTTTCTATCTCTACTCGCATCTATTTACTGTCTGATAGAAGTATTGCACAGTTCTGTTCTCTACATCCGCTCTTATCAAACTTGAAGTTTTTATTTCTGCATTATTTTATCAAGTTCGATTGTAATTGCCTATTCCCCTTTAGGTGATAGTGTTAGCAAACAGCAGATTATTTTGAAAATACTGATGCATTGTAAATTTATGCATTACACTAACAAAAGATAGATATCTAAACATATGCTTTTCTTAAATTAATGATATCGCATCGCATATATATCCTTAAACTTTGTCACAATAAAACAAATGTGCAACTTATTCTTACCTTTCGTTGAAAAACATTTATCCTCACGTCCTTTAATGATGTTCAAATATAATATCATTTATTATGAAATCGCATAGTTCTTTTTCATGAACTCTCCAATTTATAAAATTGATGGTGAATTACACAATAGTCTACTAAATTGTGCAATGCCATCCCTAAATTTTTATTTATTCAATATGATTTGTAAACTTTGGCCAACGTGCAACATTATCCCTGATTTTTTTTTTTTATCAATGTGATCTTTGAATTTTTTATACTTGTTCAATCTAGTCCTAGATTATATGAAAATATTTAATTTTATCACTTAACTAGAATTAATGGAAGGAAAACATTGAACATGTTCATATAGTCCATGGAATAAATTAAACATGCCCAAAAGGTTTAGGAAATACATTGAACAGGTTGAGCCAACCGACCTCATCCCTACCTTTGATCTTGAATGTTGGAGTAGTATTCGGATGCTCCTGGCACACTGAGCCGAAATACACAGCCACCCTGGGATCAGGTGGAGGCCACCACCTCATCCCACCATGACTACTCTTCGTTAATCTGTATCCATATGTTATCTAGTATCTACAACAAACATAATAGCAACGTAGAAGAGCTCATATAACCAATATATAATCACGTAAATCTCTTATTTATTCTCAGTTCAAAATAAATTTTCGCCATTCTCAATGATTCAGCCCATTTCCTAAAACGAGTCAAATTGCACTTTATTTTTTCTGATCAATGGTGTGTGTATATATATGTGTGTATATAAAGGTGCGACCCTTCTTGCTAGTTTCATACAAAATAAATTTACAAGAAATTTAATACGAATACACTCTAGAAAGAAGGAAAATGGCACTTTAAACACACTTTCACCTAAGTCTGTGCAAACGCAGGCCCAGAAGCTAGTAATTTATCCTCTCATTCGTACAATGCGTGAGGGAAATTGAAGTGAGGTTTTTAATATCGCACATTGCCAGAGTGAACCATAAAAGAGAAAGCTAATGGATTGCTAAGCCAAAGATTTTGCACGGACTCTCCCAAGCATATACCAATATAGCAACTTTGAGGTATTGATTGAATCGATTTAACGTGCAAATCAATTCAATTGGGATCACACTGATCTATTATGGGTTGATTAGAAACTCAATAAAGTGTGGGAGAATACTCTACTTCTACGTACCAGAAATATCATGGATAACATGTGAAATGTACGGCTAATCCAATAAATTGCTCTGGGTTGTTTACCAATGTCAGTAATTTATGCTAGATAAATCTAACAGTCTTTTTGGTACCATTTCTCTTTATTTTAAAACGTATTAATGCAAGTAGTCTTGGTTATCTTAAAACATATCACTGCATCTTGGCGCTTGATCTATAGTTAACAGTTGTCTAGGGATTTAACCATAGGACTTTGCTTTCCTTGCTAATTCCATCTCATCACGTGCATCACCTATATGCAATCTATTTTCTTTTTCATCTTTGTCAATGCATGGCATGTGACCTATTCAAATATAACGATTCAAATAAAGCAGTCCAGAATCACCAACGTTCAAGATATGATTTTTTGTTTTGGTATACCTTTCTAGACATATGGATGAAGCACGTAAACAAATATGCAACCTACACGTCCTAAATATTAACTAAGGCATTGATGAACGAATGTTTTGTATCAAACTTCACCATGAGAAATTACCAAAAAAGTCATAAACCTATTGCACTTGTGTCAATTTAATCCTAAAGCCTTCATTGTGTCAATTTAGTTTTAAAATTTTTCACGTTTTCCCACATCTAGACAATTTTGGTCGAAAATTATTGACATTGATGCCGGACGTGGACATTTTTAATTTATGACTTTTTTTTCCTTTTCTTTACCTTCTTTTGGATTGAGGGCCAGCAAGTGTTGTTGGCCACAGAGAAGAACATCCTGGCCCTCTCCAATATGGGCTATGTGCCCTCGCTTTGGCTGGCGAGGACCTACGAGGCCTTACCTAATTGCCGGCGAGGGTCAAGTGTAATAAATTTATGACGTTTTTAGTAATTGTCCCAATTATAACATCTAAGGCTTAGATTCTAAGCATATACATAATGAAATTTTAAACAATAAAATATGCTGTATGCACAAGCAGTGAGTCGCTTGGCAAGAATATAAATTAAACATACAATGAATAACTGCAACTAAATGTACATCTAGGACTTAGACATATAATGACATAAAGCAAGTCTAAACTAACATGCTAGTGACATGGATCGGGTGTTTCGTGGTCCAAGTGGGCC
>JAGVVM010010149.1:0-14725 GCA_019149425.1 Psidium friedrichsthalianum | reverse complement strand
AGCTCACGGTTGAAGACTAACGAGATGACTTTTCTTTGGTTCCAATAAGATGCAAATTTATTCATAGAGAAAACTGTTTATTTGAATCAGAAATATACAATAAGAGGTAAAAGAAACTGACAGGACAACAGTTCCAATGACAATCAATGAGGACGGTTAATTTTCTATTCTAGAAACATTAGAGACAAATTATAAATCCATGGTTGTCTAAGCAGAATTTCATCGAGGAAAACAAAGCATAAATGCATAATCTTATTTTGCCACTTGGACGAATATCTCTTACCTCTGATTCATCATGGTCATAACGCACCAAAAATCGACATCGGCAACCTCTACATCATGCCTTCGTCTTTGTGCATCAAGGACATGAGCATCAAAGTACAGTGCCTGATCTTTGCCTTCCTGAAACATCAATCAAAAGTTTCCAGGACATTTATTAACAACCAAATTCTTTTGTCCTTCAAAACAAGCAATACAGCAAACAGAGCGTATATTGAGATACCTGAAAACAAAGTATGAGATCTCCTGGAAGTACAGCAACACATTCTGATGATTCACAGGTTAGAGAGCGCATCCTGACATGCTTACGAATATTAATCCACTCATCCTCCTCAGCTCCAAAACCTGAAAATCTTACCATACTTCCTGAAAAAAGTTTCCAAGTTTACCACACAAGAATATAAAGAAAGAAGCCAGAAAAGCAAGTTTAACGTGCTTTGAGACATTGGAGCAGATCTTCATTAAAACAAGAAACAGAGCAGCAAATTTACCGGGTCACCACTCTCCAATTCCTGTGTGCCAAAAAGGTTGACACATCATACCTGGGGAAAACTGCCCAATTACAAACAACACACTAAGAAGGGGATGTGATAAAAGAACAAGCAACCAAGAAAGCACTAAAAACGAAGTACATAGAATTTGAGATCTTAAAAACTATAATACCAACCATGCACCGTCCCTCGCTGACTTAGCTTCAAACTCCATAATATTATCCGAAGCAGCTCTTCCTGCACTTGGTGGAACTGGCTAAAAAATGAGACGACTAGATTCAAAGTGCCCTTAAATTAAGGAACAAAAGGTTAAGAAGATGATCCTCTTATCCCTTTTTATCATGTCTAGTGTAATTAGGTCCCCTGATCATGAAACAATGTATGGGAGCAGACTACCCATAAATTGATTGAAAAACTCTTTCAGCCTCCTTCACAAAGCATATTCATGGAAAGCACCAACTAAATGCATTCCATTGGATAGGCAACTAATGTTAGATGAAGGAGTGGTACTTCAAAACACAGTTTGTAGCATCCAAGATGAAAGGTTTAGATTATAAAGTAGACCGTGATGTAATATGGCAACATGTACTGGTCCATCCCGAAACATGCCTGGGCCTACCTCTATTGTTTCATAAACAGATTCCAGAGTGTTCAGATAAATGATAGCCACAACTATCAGCAGCAATCATCAAATTGTGTCATTTCAATTAGCCATGTTTGAAGAGGTTAACGAGAAAAAGGGGGTGATGAATCGATTAGACTCTCTGGGAAACTTTGTAAAACTTGCGTCTGGGAAGAGGAGTATCAGATAACCCATCTTTATAGTAGAATAATATTTTTCAGATTACATCTTATCGTGGCCTTTTACAGTCGCAACAAACTGGCTGATACAACCGACTATCACTATCAGAGGACCAATTTATCAGCTTGTCGAATTATCTAGACAACAGATCAAGCCTTTAGGAAGAAGAAAACAGTTAAAGAAACGGCCCACTTTTGAAATATGACTTAGGAATAGTAGGAGGGGCACATTATGCTCATCATCCATAATACTTTAAACAGCATCAATGTTTCAATTCATAATTCCTACCAGTTGGAGCAGGAATAGGTGCAGAAACTGGAGCAGCCATTGGTTGCACGACATTCCTCACTGGAATCGAGTCATCCCGAGTAAAAGGAGAAACATTTAACTTTCCAGGAACCTTACTTGTTTTTGCCCTGATTGAATACCGTTTATTCTGGAACCAATTCCAGACCTACACAAAGCATAAAGAACAACAGTGGTAAAACCACACTATAATGCAATGACTTGAAAGTGCAATTCTTACTTGCTTCATCTGCACAGCTAACCCTTTCCGTTCGGGTGCATTACTGCATAAAATAAGAAGGGCTCTGAGTTCCAACCGCAGTTAACAGAGAAGAACTAATCATCCAGAAATCAATTCTAAAAGGGGACATACCTGAACTTCTCTGCAAGAGCCACAAGAACTTCACGTGCCGGCATGGTATGTTGTGTTGTTGTAAGATAGCTTCCATCTCAGTAACCTTGACGAAGAATGCTATTACATTAGCAGAGTTTTCAAACTCCAGAAAAAAAGCTACAAGGAAACCAATTGATTCCACAATGATTGGGTGAAGATTCTTCAACAGCAAATTGTAATGCTCAATTCAATCAAACCGCTGCCCCCGTTCTGGACATCCTAATGCCTTACGTGTTTAGACAAAAATCTGGCCAAGTAATGGTACTTGTGGAAAGTTAAAAAATGGATACAAATAAGGGCTAACAGAAGCTAACCATCCCTTCCAAGAATTATATCATGCAGAGACGAAATTCTCCTAGAGAGAGCCATGCATAAATAGCCGGGCCATGGTGAACTACATATCCTTTTTCTTGCTTTTTCGGGCCACTGCAATACATCATATGTCCATACTTCCATATTATGTTACTGTAAGGTCTTTAAATAGATTAACCATTCACAAATTGACCAGTGAAGAGTAATAAAAAGGCTGATCTAACTAGATGAATCTAGCCTGTCACAGATTTCCAGGCGGAGCCAAAAAAGGCTGTCCTGCCCATAATTACAGCAAAAAGAAAGCTTAAATTTACTTAGTTCCCCAGCATCAAAGCCAAACTGCAAAATGGATCACACTATGTCTACAAATGCTGTATAAGGACCTCGTCAATGGCTTACATTGCTGTCCGTAGAATGAATTCCCTTCACAGATTTCAAACATGTAAATTCACAAAGTTATTAGAACAACAATGATAACGAAAAGGAAAAATCGCAAAAACCGCCCTGAAATGGTGCTTGTTTCTTAAAGTAATTAACGCGCAGACGTTTCTGATTTCTGTTCCAAATTTCACCTCGTTTGACAACGCAAATCTGTTTTTCTATTTCTGGAACATCTGTTCTACCAGATAAAATTTTTTGTTTCTGGCAGAAATAATCTATTTCTGTCCAGAAATTATTTTTGGAACAGAATGGTTGTCATGCCGCGCCCTAAATAACCCCTGGAGCTTATCGCCGCTGGAAATAATGGTTGGCCAATGACCACACCTCGTCATGTGCACTATTTGCGCCTTTTAAAAGGGCTTGTTAATTGGAAAAACAAATTTCTCCCATGCCACTTACGTGGGCATGACAAACTTTAAAAAGGCCCATTTGCCCAACTTTCCAAATCGAAATGGCTAGCAGTTCTCAATCATAGATTGAATAATTGGAGATGGATGATCACTGCAATTGGGTGAAGAGTTATAATGAGAATGTTGTGGACAGAAGTGAAACTAGCTAGGCTCTTTCCTGCATGGGAGAAGTGAGGGGCAAGGTCAATTGAGGGTTTTATGGTAACGGTAAGGCTCGAAATATGCATGCACTTGTTCGTAAACCAGCCATCATTTCCACGACAATGAGCTCAGACATTATTAGGTAAAGGTGATCGAGAATTTTGGAACAAAGTCAGAGCTGGGGAAACCATAAGAAACGGGCGCCATTTTAGGAGCTATAAGGCCAAAGTGATCAAGTTCCGGTGCAAGTTTGATAAACATGCACCACTTCATGGGATTTGGAACTTTCCCTAATAATCATAACGCAACACGGATCATCCTAAGCTTGAGTGTCCCATCAAGAGCTAATCTTCAGCAACATATAGCTAACAAAGCAATCCCAGGTTCAGTTTCAGGATATTGATGCAGAAATTCCACATCAAAACAATTATCGCGAGCCGCTGTAATCCAGCATTGCATGTGACACACCAGTCATCGTCGCTTGAGAAGGAAAAAAAGGGGACGCCTTCATCGAAATGATACTCTAAAAGGAGAAACAACAATAGGGTAGACAAATCCACCGGACTCTCCACATAAATTCAACTCAAGAACAACGACTAGCGTGAAATTAAAAGATGTAATATCAACCCGTCGTGCCCAGATGGACAAAAATTGAAATTAACGAGTGGAAGCAAGAACAGGCAACGAAGAGAAGGAGAAAACGGAGTTCGCGAAAATCAGTTACCTCCGGAGGCGTGAAACGAAAAGCAGGGCCCCCATTGCTGGGAGGTCTTCCCATGGTGAAGAAAGCCGAAGAAGAGAAAGAGCAGGCAAAAGACCTCACTTCACGATGATGCTGGTGCGCTCGATTTCATCTGGGGTGCTTCTCCTTCACGTGAAGCTGGGAGAGACAGGAACGCGTCGATTTCCCTTATTTTACTTTTGCCTTTCTGTCTTTTTGCAGCGTGAAATCGGAAACATGGAGGAGGAAGACGGTGAGCGAGAAAATGGGCCTTGGAGATTCGGCCCGTTCAAGACATTGTTTTGTCTCGTTAAGCCCATTGAGAGGTTTTCGGCCCAAGGCCCGTTAAGATCTAAGTTTTTCGCATTATATTCCGCAAAATGACCTTCGTAATGACACCTATATATTGTCCGGTATAAAAATTATAACTGACGGCCAACACGAGATACTGCCCGAAAGAGGGTTCATGGATTGAAAACTAGGCCTTCCCTTAGCGCAAATATCTGGGATGACGGCTATCTATCGCCTAAAGCAAAGTGCCTGGTACGCGCATATGTAAATGGTGGCCGAAAGATGGTTCATCCACAAGAAGCTAGGCATTCCCTTAGCGCAACTATTCGAATAACAGTCGTCCATCGCCTAAAACATAATCTCGTATATATGCATTTGTCTAAATGTTATGAACAAAAAAAATCATCGATGACCATTCTAGGGTCTTCTAATGGAGACTTTGTCAAGACGTAACAAGCATCCATAACTCTTTCAGTAGCAAGAATGAAATGCCGCCAACGTTATCCGCATTCTATCGTACCACAATTGTGACCTCCACCGACTAGCCTTTTCCTCAATGGAGATCCAACTACTTGTTTCCAAACTAAAAAAGAAAAAGAAAAAGGGAAATGCGTTTGAACGATGGTATGCCAATTGAACTTGTGCTCTTTAAACATTCTTCCCGAAAACCCTTTTGTTCTTGGCCCATGGAGCCCATCTCCATCGAGGGCCGGCATGCGTTGGGAGAAGGGTAGGCAAACGGGGCCGGGCTCAAGCGAAGAGAGGCGAGGCCCAACAACAAATTTCACGTGGGAAAGATTGTGATGGGGATGGTGATAGTGGTGGTGTAGGTGAGGGTCAGCATCCTAAAGCCAGAAGAGAACCAACCACGTTCATTTGCCCTTCGGTTGGGGATAAGGATAAAAAGGGAACAAGAATCTGATCCTTCATTCGTCGCCTTCTGTTCAAGCTTAAAACTCACGAGCTCGATCACTTTAGCACGGCGACTTCTTAAACCTTTCGATCGTGCCACTTTAGTCCTAAATATTTTAGTGATTAGCGAACTTAGTCTATGCCTTTTGATATTTTGTTAATGTGCTCCTTTTAGCCAATCATCCAAACCATATATTTATGGCTAAATTGGCAGAATTTTGAATATTTAGGACTAAAATGACACATTTGAAATGTTTATGACTGAATTGGCAAATCGTTAAAATAGTTAAGACTAAATGGAATAACATAAATGTTTATATTGAATTGATCGTCATACAATAGTTTAAGACTTTTAAGCAATTATTCAAATTATTACTCATGAGATACTCCACCCGGCTTTCAGGCGATAAAGGAAGCAAACCAAATGTGAGTGGATAGTGAATTTCGATTGGATGCGCTTTATCAAGCCGAATAACCGAACTTGTATTGGATGCCTAATTGCGAAGTAATCATCTTCGTGATGTGCTAAAAAAAAAAAGTTGTTCGACAAATTCGAATGGATTAGTTGAAGCGATACCGTTATTGAAGAGAAAAGCAATTTGAATTTCTTTCTTGAGACGCACGAGAACATCTCGTCGTATGGAGTATGAACTCTCGAAATCAAGTCCCGAGGAGGTCGTGCCTCGTATTTTTACCTCTAATTAGATGGGCCGGCGAGAAAGTTTAATACGGTCGCGATACTTTCCTTCAAAATAGCCCGTGACTAGAATGCCTATAACGGAGGAAAAGAAGCGAGGAGGAAGGCACGAGCTGGACGTGTTAAGGTCGTTTTCCACGTTTCGATTAGAATTCATTCAAGCCTCAAAGCCAATCGAATATTCTCGTCGTCCCCTGTTTCTTTTACCACGTTCGAAGGGCGCCGGCAAACGAGCTTGTTTTGTAAGCGCTCAAGAAGAAATGACGCCGACAATCTGATAAATTCACGTGAAGCTCGTGATTGAATTCGGAAATCCCCAGGGAAGTGGACTCAGTCAGCAGTTAGCAGTTACGTAGGGTTTCCTAGGCCGTGTTCTTCCCGGCTCTCAAAACGTGTTGACCTTGGTCTCCATTGCAAGCAGATTAACCTAACACTGCCCATTTGCTGACATTGCTCCCCCCATATTCTAAATTAGCTGATTACGTGCTTTTCAGATTTAGGGTAAAAGTACCCAAAAAAGAAAAATTTTCTCACCTGACGACGGCGGATATCCACATCAATAATTTTCGGTTTAAATTGACCGGATGGACTCTACTGTACGACATGAAAGGCTTAGGACATAATTGGTACCCAATGCATTAAGTTTATGATTTATTTGTAATTTTTCCTCAAATTCAGTAAGCAACGAATCAATATAGTAAATTCGTTTATACTTTTTGCCTTTTCCAATCACTATAAAAATCGATATTGTAACGTACGTGAAATTAACACACGTAGTCTATGCTCATTTATGAAATGATTGATGTGATTAATTTATATTGTGTGCGCATTACTATCTTGGCATCATTATGGAAACGCCTGGGTGACTAACATTAAATCGAATTAAACAAGCGTATCAAATGATGAGATTCATGTGTTTAATATGGCGTGATTACAAATTCGCAACCTAACTTTAACCGCTCGAATGGGTTCATTTAAATTGTCCGCCTCATAAATAACAGATGGAAGAATGTTGAGAATATGTCTCGAGTTTAAGCTCACGAGAGAAGCTCGATCCAAGTAGCCAATTTAATACAATTACGTTTGCTATTTTGAATGGTTTCTTTGTTTAAGTAGGTTCCTTAGTTTTAACAGTTTCCTAAACGGGTTTATTGTTTGGAGACAAATATTATCTATAAAAGTGATCGGACTCTACCCAGTTACCATATACAAGAGTAGATAAGAGAAGTGTCAGGATATTCTTTCTGTGAGTCTCCTGAGTGAGTTCTCATTTTATAGTGAATTTCTTGGCATCCACCTTTCCTCGTGAAATAAATACAGATACTCAAACCAAACCACATGAATATTTGGCGTCCTCATCATTCATCGCTGATTTTTATGGTAATTTTTTCTCCTCACATTAGACTGAATTGCAAGATCTGTCAGCTTCGTGCTTTTTTTCATAGGGTTAGTGTCACGAAAAATTCCGAAACCTATATACATGTGATAAATTTACCATAAATTATTTTTTAACCACTGAAAATCTTGAAACTGATGCACTCTCGATAAATTTACCTCAAACTGGTAGACCTGTGGCAAAATTTACCTATGTTCATTTTCGTTAAATTTTATCGTTAAATTGATGAGTAGGATGACACATGGCAATTGCCGAATGTACACATTTGGGATTGTCCCATTATTTATCATATGTGCATCAATTTGGGATTTTTGGTGATATTAATTCGATTTAACCGAAACTAACGGAGGGTAAATTCATTACACGTGTCTCAGTTAGGATTTTTGATGATAAAAAAATTAGTTTAGGGTAAATTTATCACAAATGCATTAATTTGTGATTGAAAAAATAGTTTGGGCTAAATTCGTTACAGGTATACCAATTCTAAATGCATGAATAGGTATTGGTCATTTCATTATAAGGAAATATTCAGTTCTGCAGGTAAAAAAACTATTTAAGATAAATTTGTTGTAGATATATCAATTCGAAATTTTTCGTGGTATCAACCCATTTTCATACACGTACATACGATCTTTCCAGCAAACCAAACGGTGCTCGTTCCGCCCGGCGCGAGCGATGGAATACGCACGTGCTTTTTAAAGCATCGAGCCGACGGGATCAAACATCGGATAGGAAGTGGTCCTGAGCGCGAGCTTTTGTGGCCTGAAGAGGGAGAGGACATATCCGAACGACATTATAGTCTTTCTTGTCCTGGCTCTTCGCATTACGTAATGTTTATACCGAACATCGCCCTTTTCCGCAATTAAAGGAAAAGGGGAAAAATGGAAGTATCATCAATGAGTTTAGGTATATTCTCTGCGGCATATGCTGACGGAACGCCCCATCTTTTTGCTTATTGGATCCGTTTGAGCTTTGAGAGTGATTACGTTTTTTTTTTTTTTTTGCCCTTTTCCCTTCCCTTTTTGCCCTGCCTGAAGGGTCAACAAGGTTCACCTGCCTCCGAATTCCAAGGTTGTAATAAGATAGTGGGTGGTTATCAAGCACGAGTGGCGTGATGGTTTAGGAACCCAATTGCCCATATGGATTTTTTGGATTTTTTTTTAATTTTTTGGATTTGATGAATTTTTTTTCTTGCTTTTCCCCCGTAATTAAGAGCGGGCAAGGATAATTTGTTGTCATTTTATCCGACTCGTTACCTCCGTTTAATGCGCATGTATTATCATATGTTCAGGTCGCGATATGTTCAGTCGCGATTGAGCAAAGGTCCGTCTTCATAGTTGATTGGACTTCTTCAGAGGACGGTAATAAATGAATCACGGGTCATTCTCTTTGTGAAGTTAAAAGATAGGATTTGATGGGTAAATGGGAAATAATCAAGATTTTCTTGTGTTTTTTTTTGGGGAAATTCAAAAGAGGAAGGTGATGAGATGGAAATAATAAAATTGATTTTATTTGATTTTCTTTGGATTTATTATTTTTGCGTACTGGTAAGTGGTAACTTCCCTATCTCAAGGAGGTGAGGGTCCCTTCTGCTATTAATAAGGGGAAAACTCGATGAGCGGTTAAAGAAAGCTCTCTGTTTTCAAGAACCTAAAAAGAAGAAAGAATTGCATCTCTGGCAGCAACAAAAAAAAAAAAAAAAAAAGAGGAAGAAGAAAGAGATTTCTCTTGCATGATGAGCTCTCGCTCTCTCCTTATCTCCAGTCTGCGAAATTCTTCTGGACCCAGAACGATCAACAGCTGTTTAACCGGTTAGCTTTTCGGTAATCCTTCGATTTTTCCGACTCTTTAATCTCTCCAATTTTGCGGTACGGTGTGCCTTCGAGGATTTGTTGCTGTTTGCTTGCAATTCTTGCATACCCATTATGCGATCATCGATGATGTCGCCGTTTCGCTTCTTGGTTTTCTTATTCTTCTTCTTCTTTTTTTCACGGACCTTTTTATGAGAAATTCCCTAAGCGCTTGTGGTTCACTCCTTTTTTTTTTTTCACGGATTTTTTGTCCGCGCGACATGCATGCTCTGAATCAATGACTTATGGGTACCCGCATATTGTGAATATTGTGTCGGAAAAGTTGGAAGATGATTTGAAGTTTTGATCTTTCTTCCGATGCTTTTGTGGGTTTTCGAGAAACTGGTTTCGATGTGCGTAAATATCACAGTTTCTCAATTTAGCCCCGTCAGAAGAATTTTTTGCAGTGTTTTGAGTCTTGTATTTTTTTCCCCGCATTATTGGAGACTTTATCTGTAGATCTCGTGGTAAAGTTTTGATTTTTAATCCGAAGCATATAGTCGGACCTGATTGATTAGGTGAGTTTGAATCATAAGGTTTATGTCAGCGCGGCCAAGCTTGTTCGGTAAAACAAACTGCAAACAAACTTGTCCTGCTTGTTTCTCCGAAGACGTCTCCTAATTCTTGTGTTCTGTAAATGCATTCTGCCCCTTTGGCGTGTTTTAAAGTTGATAAGATCACGGGCTTTTTGTTTTTCGGATTCACGTGATTTCACTTAGGATAGTTTAAGAAGTTCATCGCGTCTTGATAGTTGATGATCCAAACTGCTAGTTTAAAACAACATCTGCACTGTCCTAAGCAGTTTAATCTAAAGCTAGCGAGCAGAAAATGATCTGTCAGAAGATGGTGTCATCCCAAATTGGAGAGCGAAAGAAAGGGTGAGACCCGAATGTTTAGGACAGAAAAGACCTAGCTAAGGAGATTCTGAGGGGATAAGTTTTCACCTAGCGGTTCTTCTTGCAATCAATGCATGAGAAGTGTGAACATGTGCCTAGTTTCTACAAGTGATTTTTTAAGTAAATTGATCTTTGTCTTCTGCTCGAGGCATCTGTCAGGATGGTTCTTGAATTCATAAAGAGAGTTGCTTTATGTCAATCGAGTAGTGCGGTCAGTGCTCCTTTGGATACGTGGAGACCTCTTACATCTGAGTAAAAGTGAAAAATATCAGCCTACCTTTACCTCAATGGCTTCTGCATTTAGACAGCTTCATAATTGCTACTAACCCAACAGAAGTAAGGAGGTAAGTTTGTATAGAGAGTACCTATTCTTTGTCGAAATGAGGATTGGTAGCATTTTAATGGCCATTGGGGAGTAAGATTTGTCCAGACTGCCGAGAGATTTCCTGATTAAGAGAGCTAGTTTATTCGGATCATTAGTCATTTATTGGGGCGGAATGCTTCATTTTGAGATGTGGGATATTGTCGCCGCGATTTATTGCCCGCGGATGGAGTTACTTAGGTGAAAATGCCTGCCGTACATCTTTTTCTTGAGATTATGCAGACCGGACGGTGTGGTGTAGGTTGTCAGGTGATTGGATAAGTAAATTGTACGTCAAAATAGAAATGTAACTCCCTGTGGTCTTTGATACACCATCTTTATCTCTTACCTTCTACATCTCTTACAGATAGATGTTAAAAATGGCTTGTTTATGTAAGTGCCTAATTAAGCAGGTGCAAATGTTGGATTTGTGAGGAATTTGCTGTTTGATTTTTTTTTTTTTGGGATTTCTCTATTGAAATAGTCCGTACGCTTATTGTTAAAAACCTAGAGATTTTAATTCTGATACTATAGTTCTTCCAATTTTGTTTTGCTGCTCCATGTAATTCTGACTGTATTCAATTGTCTTTGCTACAGTACAAGTGAAATATTTGTGCTAAAATATTAAACATGAGCCAAAGGATGCCTTATACAAGTCAGATTGTCGACTTGCAAATGGAGCGAGGAGTCTCAAGCTACGCACAGCCAGAACCCAGCATTCTCATGGGGGGTACCTGGCAATCTAACACGCACTCTGCCACAGCTTCAGGGGTCAGAAGTAGCATAAATCTCAATCAGTTAGCGGAAGGACATGACAGTTCTGCGTTGTATCAGATGGTGCCATATGATGGCGTTCAAAATCATGCCCCAAGATTTGATATGGGCACTTCAATGTCTTCGATTGTCTATTATCCATATGTAGCCCCTTAGCTGTTCCCAGAGTATCCGCTGTTCCCATGAATTATGGGTCTTCTGAACAGTTGATATCCTTCAGCAATTCTGGTTCATGGAGGTTCGTCTGATGAGTATGGAAGGAGCCACTATAAGGATCATTTCGGAGGTTCATACAAAAGAAAGAACGCCGAAAGCACAAGCACTTCTTTCACTGCTCCTGTAGATATGAGGACTGATGGTGGGACCATCATGGATCCTCCACCTCACGCATTGCCTGGGTATAGAGAAAATGATGGTCCTTCAGTCATGGACGATGGATTCGACAGGAGCGTGAGAGGTCGATCAGGTGCTCTCGGGATAAACTCTATTTATCCACATAATGGTAGCAATCTTATGCCAGGGAGCTTTGTTACACGGTCTATTCAGCCAACTGGTGCCTTTTCGTTTGACCAACCATCGAGAAGTAATGCCCTTGCTGGAGGTGTTGTGGCTTGGAATCAGGCCCCTGTAATTCCTTATATGCATGGTGAGTTTGTGATTTTGTCGATATTTTGCATTAAATTGACCAACTATGTCATAATAGTTCCTGGGGCCTCTTTACGCAAGTTCAAATCCATATAGTCTCTGAGATGTGGTGGCATCTATAAGGACTTATGTGTTTTATGTTATTCTTTATAAGAACAATAGTGGCAATGAGTTCCAGTGGAGAGTAGTTTCCATGTGGTGGTGGTCATGTTTGAAACATCTTTAACTCATTTAAGTTTAAACAATGTATTGTTTTCATCTTTTCATGCCATTCTTGCATGCATAACTCATTTATGCTTATGTTTATATCTTCGTGACTAATGGAGACCTCTCTCTCCCCCTTAGCGGGCCCTGTGGATGGAATTCCTCTAGAAGTTGGCCACGTGGGTGTGCGGGGATCTCATGAGACAGAGAGAGAAAGAAGGGGGCCAAATTTCCTGCATTCTTCACACTTCGGCTACATGGGCTATAATAACATTCACCACCAAGTGCCTCATGCGCATATAGTCAGAGACCATAATGCCCCATTTTCACCTCAAGTTCCGGCAGCTTCATATCCAATTCCGCACAGTGTCATGTCCATCCCTGTAGACGGTGTTAGGGGCCCTAGACACGTGGGATCTTTTGCATCGCCCGGATTGAGGATGTACCAACCTCTCGTGGAGGGAATAGCTCCTGAGACAAACCAGATACATTGCAATGTTCCCCAACTGAGAATTTTGCCCGCTGATGTAATCTTTTATCTAGATGGCCTGTTGCTTCTTGTTTTCTTGCTGCGAATGGATTGTGATGTGATTTACCGTTTGATATGTGCAGGAAGTTGCGGTACTAGATCTTCCTGATTACTACAGAGTAGGGAATCACATTGACCATCACAGGGACATGCGCATGGATATAGAGGACATGTCTTATGAGGTAAGTGCATACAATGTTGGTATGGTATTAGTATGGCAAGTATTTCTTCATGTGTCACATAGAGAGAACGATGGTAAAATATTCATTAAATAAGTGTAGCTGATTTATGTCGAACCACTGTCCTGTTCTGCCGCAGGAGCTCCTTGCATTGGGGGAGCAGATTGGCAGCGTAAATACCGGGTTGTCCGAGGAAACATTAAGCAGTCAGCTAAAAACAAGGAGACATTTGTTGCCTTCGGTCTCTATTAATCTAGAAGAGGTGCCGAGTTTGGAGAAGGAAGCAGCTTCTTGCATCATATGCCAGGTACTTTTCTGTTCTGTCATGTTTTTGGATTCGTGGAATTTTAACCAGTTGCACACGCATCATCAAACATACCAATCCCAATATAGATTTGATTGCTCCGTTGCTGAAACGTTGCAGGATGCTTACGAGCACCAAGATCGTATAGGCACTCTCGATTGTGGGCACGAGTATCATGCTGATTGCTTGAAGAAGTGGCTCCTTGTGAAAAATGTTTGCCCGTATGCAAGTCCGAAGCGCTGCCCACGGTGAAAACGGGATTGTAGGTGGATGGGTGACATCCAATATCGCCATATAAGATTTTTGGTGAAACTCGCCATCTTATTCCTCCATAAGAGAGGAAAAGTACTAATTCATAATTCGGATGTCGGCCTTGTAATTCATTTGTGTACTTGTAGATATTCCGCTAACGATATTTGTTGCGTTCCGGATGATCTTCCGATCCTCCTCCCCTTCCCAAAACTAATTTTTTGCATCCCGGTGATGGGATGCTTTGGCCCCGTTAATGAGACTTGTACAGACTTGTATAATGTGCCTGTGTTTTTTGCATTTATGGCAGTGGATAGTGTTTGCAAAATATGTTACCTACTTTTCGTTGCGAACGATGGCTTGTAATGTATGCTAGCTTCATTCGATTGAGGAGATGTTCTGTCTCTACTCTAGCTTGATCAAACATTATTTCAAAAATAACCAGCTTTTTAGTGGAATTAATGAGGTGTCTTTTTTGGTTCTCTTTCCTGAAAGAGCAATTGGTGTTTCCCTCTTCAGTGCTTATCGATCCTCAAGCTACTCACACAGGCCGACAATGCTAGTTAAAATACTATGAATTTCGTTGCTTTTGGTAGAAAGACAGACATATTTCAGGGGGTGATTGATTCGGCAGGGATTGAGTTGAATGTAGAGTTTTTTAGGGCGTACGTAAAACAGGGTCAAAGTAGCCTGCAGTTTGATGGAAAACTGGCCATTCAAAATCTCGTCATACATTTCCACAAGGTTACTTAATCAAATTCATCTTACCAAATCATACCAACCTTGATCCAAAGATTCGACCTCTACCCCGGAGGCAAAAAACAGATTATCTGGATTTACCTACTTTGTGGAATCACTTTGCTTTAAGCAGCGCAGAAAGGAATTCTCACCATCGTCATCATCACACAAGATCGCATGCAGTGTTCCAGAGAAGAGAATGAACATCTTGAGGGTGCCCAGTATGTCTTCAATGGAGTGACATCGGTCTCGCACAGTTCCCGTAGTTCAAAAGTGAACTTTTCTTGTATCTTCTCAGGATCCGACTTTCATAACACCAATCGTAAATCAGATACATGATTAAACCCGCCCGAAGACAGTTCCCTGTGTGACATGACCGATTCAGCTTAAAACCTAGAGAGCCTCAAACATAACAAATCAATAC
>JAGVVM010010148.1:0-10346 GCA_019149425.1 Psidium friedrichsthalianum | reverse complement strand
TTGCAAAAAAAAAGTTAGACGATGGTACCTGCCAGCCATAGCCACTTCAAAAAGAAGAGGTGGGGCCCCGAACAATCAGAAAAATAAAATCCGTATCTTTGGAGGTTGAGAATAATAGAATTCTGCATTTACCTTTTGGGTAACGTCCAGTAACACCCTTTGCCTTAAGGGTGCGAAGGGCATTAAACCCAGCAGTGGACAACCCGATATAGTCCACAACGTTGTACGAGCTGGAAACCCAAATTAATGCGCGGCGGGGATCGTCGCAAGAGCTGAAACCATACGACACGATGCGCGTTGCCGGAGGGACACTCGAATCTGAAGCCAGACTCGACAGGAGATCGCATAATGGGCCGACCAAGTATTTCCTTGTCGCATAGCACAGAGCTCCAGGTCTTGGTCGAATCCTCATCAGACGGAGGAATCCCATCCGGGATCGCCAGAAACTGGAAGCCGCTCAGGGTACCGTCTGCGAGCTCGAGGCCTCGAGTCCGGACGAGCCGTCTGTGGTGAACTCGGTGTTGACGAAGGAGATGTGAAAGCCCCTGTGGTGGAGGAGCTTCGCCAGCTAAGCATGGCTCCGATGTGGCTTTGCGTTGGGAATGGAACGCAGACGGCATGTCGTTCCTGGCTTGTTCTAATTCGTTCGAACCCATTTGTGCTGTCTCTCGCTGGTCGCCACGCTCTCGCGCCCCCAAATGAAACGGTTTGAAGCTCCTTAGAGAATGATGAGTCAAATGGATTTTAAGGTGCTTTCAACTTTGGCTTGGTTGAATGATGACCGAGATGGCATATATACACATTTGGCAACATCTTTGTCCAAATGTACATTTATTTTAATCCACTGTCTAGTAATAGTAGCCATGATTATAATAAACCCTAATATCTAGTTAATAATATTTTGGTGATTGAAGTGATGTAGTGACATTATATCATCAAAATTAATAAACAATATCGTTTATGTAACATTTATTTTAATCCAATATTAATAACAATGACTATGATTATAATAAATCCGAAAAGATTGGTTTTCCTAAATCAGAGACTAGCTTGAACGATTGATCCCATGTCGTGAGATCAATATTTCTACTCATAGTGTGCTACTAATTCCTTGTGGGCTGCTTGTTCCGGTAGAATTCGCAACTTATTTATGTCCGGACTAACGGGAAATTCATAAATCTTAGGATGAAATTTAGGTCAAGGCCCATCATAAAAGAGACTAATAATAATCAAGAAAAACTCTGTTATATAATGACGCATATCGTCTAGTCGGAGGTATTGCATGTTGGCGTGGCAGATTGGCCAATGCCCGACAGATATAGGTCCAACGCGTAAATGCAACCCTCCACGTGCAATGGTGTCTCTCCTCCAGCGCGGACCACGTGATTAACGAGTTGCTTTGTTCCAAAAGGTGCGCAATGTCAATCATTCAATATTTTCATTGCCCATCTACATATTACACGTAAATTATTATTGATAATAAAAGTATTTTTTATTTTGATTCTTACGAACAATATAAATGGTTATTTTTAAGAAATTATTTTTGAATATTCATTTTCCGCAAAAATAAATGGAGCCTAGGGTTTCGTTTGTTTTCACAAAAAATGAGCGATTGAAATTTTTTTCCCAAAGATAATCGCTTATGTCGCTTAAAAAATGAATAAATGAATCTTTTTCATCGCCTATGAAAATAGTTAGCATAAATTGTTATCGATGATGAAAAATATTTTTCGTTGACTAATTTTTTAAACGATATAAGCAATCACTTTTTGGAAAATGTTTTTCAAATCATTTATTTTTCTTAAAACAAATAAAGCCTAAGTACTTTGCCATCGTGTCAAATGGAGCCCCTAAGTCTTGTGACGCATTCGCATCCAATGGAGGAATCCGTACGGGATCGCCAGAGACCGAAAGTCATTCAAGGTTTCCACTTGCGAGCTGCATGGCTCGAGTTTGCACAGCCTGTCTGTGGTTTGGTGGGAAAGTATTGCATGCGGGCGTAGCAAGTTAGCCAAATGGCTGATTAGATATTGGTCCAACATGGAATTCCTGCTAGAGGTGAGCAAAATGGACCGACTGGATCGATAGGATTGGTCTTGTTTTGGAGGTCGTTGATCTAGTCCCCCGATTCTTCAAAGTGGAACTAGTGTCCGAGTGATCCATTTTTCGGTTCTAATGAGGGAACCGGGACCGATGGACCGCCCATCCGGATTGATAAATTTTTAATTTTTTTAAATACTTTGTAGAAATGATATTCTAGGCAAAGGATGGGACTTGCACGTGAGGAAACATTTCCGGTTAAATGTTTTCTTATTAAATACAATATTATATGAAGAAATGAGATTCATATAACTCAGTACAATGTCAAACATTGTATTCTTTATTCACTTGACGTGGACATCCTCATGTGAATCACGAGAATACCGCATGATTAACGAGTTACTTTTGTCCCAACTATTATACCCTAAGAAGCCTCGACACGCTTCAATTGTAAGTGTGTCCGTGTTGGACACATGCCGAACACCACACATGCCGAACACCAACACGCGTTCCGACATGCATCCGACACCGCATGTCAAATTTTTGACATATGGTTAATGTGCTTGATACACAAAGGACACCGTGTCGAGCATCTTCAAAAGCCTTTTTAAAAGAAAATTAAAATGACACATTTCATTTTATTCAAATTACTAAGAGAAGTAAAGACTTCATCTTTACTGCCAAAGAGCCAAGATGAGAGACTTGTGAGCCTTCAAGTAGAGACTTCATCTTAAAAAGACATCTTACTTGTTTTCTTCATTAAGCAACTAATGTGGGACTCTTTAAGGAGACTTCATGTTTATCTCTCTTCCTCACAACCAACGTGGGATTCATCAATCAAGTCATTTGCTTTTGTTTTTCTCCCTCACCACCTATGTGGGACCAATTCTAGGATTTTTTTTAATTATTTGTAAATTTGAATCAAATTATTTTGCTTGAAATAATCATTTATAACGTATATATATATAATATAAATTATTATCCAACGTGTCTACAACTTGTCGAAATTATCTATTTTACTAAAATGACATGTCAGCGTGTGATGTCGTGTCGTGTTGTGTGTCGCGTATCCGTGTCAGTGCTACTTAGATTATACCTAATGGAACATCAATCAATCAATGTGACACGTCATACTAAATGCCACATTGTAATAAGTATTATAATACCATAAATATGGGTTGGAATACATGCGGTAAGATTTACCGACAACGATTGATTGAGTTTTATGATAAATTGTATAATCAAATGACTCGGCTCGATCCGATTGGACTTCCGAAATAACCAGCCTTTATCCAATTTTTCAGCTAGGTGTGGTAAATGTGAAAAACGCATTTTCATTTATCTAATTTTGTATTTGTGTGATTCCTATATTTGTCACCTACTAATTAAAGGTTTGTGATGAAATATCTATAGTACGTACAATAGCGTTGGCCTTGGTTGAGCCTACGGTCGATAAGACTCGGTTCAAAAAAGAAGAGCAACCCATTTAATTCTGTACAAGTCAAATTTTTAAAAATTTCGAAACCCGAACAGTCGTGGTATTATGTTATTAAAACAAAAATGCGTCTTTCCGTTGGATATGGAAAATGTCATATCTTTCTTCAAAGAAAGAGAGATTTTTGGGAGGAAATTACCAAAAAGTCAAAATGTATTGCAATTGTACCAATTTGGTTAAAAACTTTTTTTTTTCGCCAATAGAGTCCTAAACCTTTTGTAATTGTGCCAATTCAGTTTACTTTACCGACTAGCATTGAGTGGCGTCGCCGACGCTAAATAAATAATTTTTAATAAATATATTTTTATTTTCTTTATTTTTTATTTTCTCTTCTTTTTATTTTCTTGCTACTCCTATTGTGGCCGATGAGGACTGCTGGAGCTTGCGAACTGAGCAAGGCCATCACAGCCGTGAGTGAGGGCATGGCCGCCTTCGCCCACAGCCAGTGAGGCTGGCCTTGCTGGTCGCTATTAAAGGTAGCCATGGCCTCACCAGTCTTGGGTGAGATTGCCTTTGCCAAAGGCAAGCAAGGCTACCCTCACCAGCTACAAGAAGAGTAAGAAGAAAAAAGAAAGAGAAAAAAATGAATAACATTATAAAAATTATCCACATCAACTTTGGCCAACAAAGTCGACTGAATATGCAGACTTGCAAAAGGTTTAAGACTCAACTGGCAAAAAAAAAAATTTAAGATTAAATTGGAACAATTGCAATAGGTTTATGACTTATTTGGTAATTAATCCAGCTATACAAATGGATACCACCCACATTTGTTTTTTCCTTGTATATTTGCATGTAAGTGATGTAATATGGTTCTAGCGGTGAACAAATTCGATCGACCGAACCAGAACCACCCGGATCGGACTGGAATCGGTGGTTTAGTTCCCAATTTCCAAAATTGGGATCGGTGACTTCGCAGCTGGGTTCCCAATTCCAAGGACATAGGATTGGACTAGACTTTTCACATCAGACTGGTGGAATCTTTTTTTTAAAATTTTTTTAAAGTAATCGGGACCAACTTGGTGTTGGGAAGTGCATCTTCTCTTCGTGGTTAAGTGGACTGAGGTCACCGGGGATGAGTGAGAGCAAGAGAACGAGAGCCAAAGTTGGAGTTTAGGAGTGATTCGTGTCTGGACAGAGGAAAAGAGGAAAACCATGGAAGCCCGATAATAAAAAAACCAGGTAAAATACTGCATTGTACCACCACCTTTTAATGACATTTCCATACTTTATAATGAAAAATCGGCAAAAGGACAGTGAAAGTTTCTTTTCTGTCTAATATAGCGAAAAAGAACCGATCACCCTTGAACTTCAAGGGCGTCTGTTCTTTCATCCCAAACAGGACAGTGACAATTTCTTTTCTATCGGCAAAATGGAACACTCTTGTCGATGTGCATAAAATGGAATAAATAGTTTTTGCACAAATGTGAAAAAAGAATGATCAATGAGTAAGAAATTATGTGCATGTTTTTTCGTCATGTCACCGGTCCAATGGAACCAGACCGAAACTAGTCGGTCTGGTTCTCGATTTCGGCAAATTGGGAATTAGGACCAACGGATCGGACCAAGAATGATCACCCCTATATAGCTGTATAGAAATTAGAGCTATTTTTCCAATAAAAAAAATGCAAAGCTATTTTCATCAATCATGACAAAAACAGCCTCTTTTCTTTCGGTTAAGTTGGTCCTAAGCATGACCTAAAAGATTTTATTTGAACTTTGAGATGTAAAAGTTCAAGGGTATTTTCTAAGATAAAAGGAAGAAAAATATTTTCTCTTAATTTGGAGGGAGTAGTGGTGGAGAAGGTAGACTCCACGTCAACTTCGCTATTTTCATCAATCAGAATAGCAAACACCCTCTTTCATTTCAGTTAAATTTGATTGAGTGATATCCATGCTTATAACTAAATTTATTAGAGGACTTTATTGAAGAAAGTCTTCTCCTCCAATCAGAAATGGAGGAAACATAGCGCATAAAGAGAAAAAAAAAAAAACCGAATTACATCATTTAGACAAAACCTCGTCCAACAACTTGTCCAAATTCATCGAAGACGAGCCTTCTTCACCAGCTGCTTCTTCCGCATTTTCTTCCATTCCATGGCCTTGCTTCTCATTTTCTTCCCCATCTCTCCTTCCATCAACTCCCTCACCAGCCTCTCCACTCCATCTCTCTTCACATTACCATTCATCTCCAACCCGACCCCCCTATCATCACAGATATACTTGCAATTCGTCCGTTGGTCTCCGAACCACGGCCAACACAGCAACGGAACTCGTCCGATGAGCTCTCGATGGTCGAGTTCCAACAAGAACCCTTCGATCGAAGGGTGGCACAGCACACTCTCTTGCGGGCACCACCCCGATAAAAAGCCATTCTCTTGTGTTTCCTCCGCAAACTCTTCAGGAGAATCGCTGCGTCTCCATCCACTTGACTGGCCTCAAGACCCACAAGAAATACTGATCGCTATTAGCCAGTCCCATCGCCAATTCAACCAAGTGTTGGTGCGTTGGGGACGGTGTACTCCCAAAGTTCACATAGACCATGGACTCGGGCTCCTTCGAGTCCAACCATTGGAGGCACTCGTCTTGCTCTTCCAAGAGGTTGCACTCAATGTGCTTCGAGGCAAACAATTTCTCCCGAGGTGTGACGGCCCTAGCAGGTTTGGCGAGGGCCTTCGCGGCCATGGTCGGCGGGGCCCTGAGGGCCATTGCCTAGATATGACGAGGGCCTTCACGTCCTCATCTGCTGTCGGTGTGGATGCGACGGCGCTTGCCCATCGCCATCGCAGCCTCGCCAACCGAGGGCAAGGCAGCCATTGCCCCTGGCGATGGATTTGTGGTTGGCGTCACATAGGATTTTCGGTGAGTCAAATCGCCGATCATACTCAAGTAATCAATTTTTGAAAGTTATGACACTCAAATAAATGAAAAAAAAATTATGATACCCAAGTGAGCGCAATACATAAATTACGATACTTGCGATGCACTTACCTTAAAAGAAATTAAGATGTGACCATCCACCGAGTGTACGTCCTTGAAAAATCTAGGCATATCGGCCAAAACATGATTCTTTCCTTCAAATCACGTGAACTTGCGTGTGCTTCAAGAAAACATTTCTAATTCAAAATAGAAGAGGGGTCCATTATGATTTTTTTAAATAGATTTGAGTTAACCAATTGATCTGCATCCTCTAATCTGATCAAAATATAATTTAACTATCCTTCATCTTAGCTCGACATTTGTAATCAAGTCATAGTGATCTTTATCATACCCCAATATGTATTCCCTCTCCACGGATGCCAATTATGCTCAAGCAAAACATGAGCTTTACCAAAGGAATAGGCTTAGGTTGCATTGGTTCAGCATTTGAATGGGC
Source organism: Psidium friedrichsthalianum (assembly GCA_019149425.1). Classification (NCBI taxonomy): domain Eukaryota; kingdom Viridiplantae; phylum Streptophyta; class Magnoliopsida; order Myrtales; family Myrtaceae; genus Psidium; species Psidium friedrichsthalianum. The sequence goes on along the minus strand of JAGVVM010010148.1, from coordinate 3,435 downwards.
TTTGAAAAAATGCAAATGATTTCAGCCTAAAGGGCTTGGAAAAAAATATAATTACATTGGTTAAAATTCTATTGAAAATTCGCTTGAGTTAAATGGTGTTTGGTAAAAAACAACCTTGCCCAGGAGCTTTGGATGCAATTTTTATTTTATTTAGTAAAAAACTTACTAGCATTGAGCTTTTTTTTGGGGGGGTAAGGTACTAGCATTGAGCTTTTAGCTTTATTAAGGCAAAAATTTGGCCAAATATAGGCTTAAAGTTGAACCAAACGCTTCAATATTTTTCCAATGGATTTGGAGGCTGAAAGCCCTTTGGGAAAGCTAAACCAAACACCTCGGATGAGTAGTACCTGATATTGATATGCCTCATTTGCTCGTATAAACTTGATTATATGCCATATAAATCGTACCTTGGTTGTAACAATGTATATCAACTATTCCAATCTAGCGCAAAGTCCAAAAGCAATCTCGTAATCATATTGCCTCATTAGTATCTGTCACACCCCAAAACTAACAAAAGTAGGGACCACACAAATCATCTCGCAAAGCAGTATATGAAATCATCCTCAAATTATTCACAAACACTAAAAGACATAAATGCCTAAGCCATTACTTAACTCATATATAACTCAGCCCAAATGCTTTCAAATTATGAGTTTACAACTTCGAAGAAAAGATAGCACCACTCACCTGGGATTGCCTATCACCAAATAATATACGATACTCAAATCGTTGAACTTGCAATCCTAACAAATAAGTGGGGAACAATGCCAAAATCAAGTGCAACCCCATCACAATGATGAATTGACTAAATTAAACTCAAACGCTAACAAATCAACTCCTTCGCATCAACAAATCGCATGCCCAAATCGATTATTCATGCTGTTCACAAAGTGAAACTCAAATGCGAAACTCTAAATTCTCGTTTCGACTAAACCATTTCTTCAAAACCACTCTTATCAAAAGCACAACTCTATAATACTACAATCTACCAATTCTAAGAAAATATGAACCTCAACAACTCAAAAATCGGACTATACAGCTCAAATTTCACTAAACTCCGAGTTTGAGCCATTACTTGGAAAACTACTCCTATTAGAAGAATAAATGGTGCGATTACTTACTGGGCATTGCAAATCGGTGTTCGGATGGCTTGGTGAGACATCCGTGGCGTGGACTCCGCTTCTTTCTTCTTCTTTTTGTTCTTCTTTCTTCTTCCCCTTTTCTTCCTCTTTCCAATCGTGTGTTGGCCCTCTGCTTCTTAAAAGGGCCAAAGTCACTGTTTTGCAATTTTCTTTTCACTTTCAACGCTTTTTTTTTTAGGCCCGCTTCCTCAGTCCAGTTGACAGTGTCAAAGTTAACAGTATCTGCACTCCCTACCACCAATAATAAAGTCTTCTGTTGTCCTCGAAATAAATACATATGAAACTTTCCTCAACTTTCAAATAAATTGGGATGCTTGCATTTCGCCTCATTCTCAAGCTCTCAAATAGCCTCTCTCTCTGCATGATTCTACTAGTTGATCTTAAACTGAATGGTTTTCCGAGCAACCCGATCCTTCCTATCGACGATGCGAATAGCTTAATCCTCATACGTTATTGTTCTCACTTAACCTCAATGATGTAAAATCTAATATGTGCTCAGGACTTGACACATACTTCTACAATAATGAGATGTGGAACACATTATGTACACTAGAAATGATCGTGGTATGGCCGATTTGTAGCGCTTTTATCAATCTTCTCTAAGATCAAGAATCATCTCACGTATCTTGAACTTAACTTGCCACGTGTACCAACTCTCATAACACCCTTCGTAGGAGAAACTTTCAAGAATACATGATTCCCATGTTTGAATTTTATCTTGCGCCTTTGAGATTTTCGTAGCTTTATGTCAACTTTGTGTTGTTTTTGAGACGTTTCCAAACCAATAAGATCTTCTTTTCTGATGCTAAATGAATTCTAGGCGTGGTTAGTTTTTTTCTTACCAATATCATCCCAACAAACATGATTTCTACATCTATCACCATACAAAGCTTTCAAAAGGTGCCATCTAATGTTGGAATGATAGTTGTAGTTATAAAATTCTGTAAAATGTAGATATTCATCCCATGAACAGCCAAATTTGCAACTCCAAAAATAGTGTGTCATCGTGTCTTTGCATTAAGAAACTTTTGTTCTCGAAGTAAGGAAACGTAGGCTATTCTCAAGACACCCAAAATTGGATGACTTAATCTCGAATTTGCGCGGGGGTGGTGGTGCACGCCATGTGTCTTATTTCACACTATGATCAAGGGTGTTCTCATCAGGAAATGTCTGATTTGACCAAATTAATAAGATTACGACACTTGGATGTTGAGCCAACATCGTGTTGTCATGCCGTGAATACGTTGGTTGGACACGAGCTAATTATATGGGAGACTCCTTTGATTTCTTTATCGATCCAATGGAATCATCAGTTCAAAGATAAGTTTCATACGTCTATTTGTTAGTTAGAGCTAGCATCCTCTATTTTAGTTCGCCGGTAACCTTTGCCGACCATTGGCGAGGGCTTGCAGGCCTTGTCGGCCACATTAACAAAAAAAGATAAAAGAGAAAATTAAAAATTAAAAAAAATTGTTCACGTTAGCTCTAGCCATGTCATGCCATGTAAGACGGCCAGCCGTCTACATCAACATATTTCTGACAAATTGGCTAAAATAGCTAAATTTGTTAAATTAAAATGTTAGGACTGAATTGACATCCATAAAATATATTTAGGATTTTTTTTTTTTTGGAAATTTTCTTCTAACTAGTCTCTAACTTATTGGGTTACAAATATGGAGCATGGCTTAAGGAAAACGGACAAAGGAAAATACAGCCTTAAAGATACCGATGTGTCATACGAATCTAAGACTACATTTTATTATTTACTCGAAATGATGTAGTCAATGTGAATTTCGAAACAGAAGTAATATGCTTCAAAAACATGATAAGAGCAAAATTGATGTCAATCTAATTCTCCGTGAGAGTTCAGTCGAATTTTTTCAAATTGTACTCAAGTTCTATCCCGTAGGTTTATTCTCGATTAAAAGGAAATATGAGACAGAACTAGTCCACTCCGCATCCGTAACCCATCAACACAATCTTCCAATCCAATCCATCTTGATGCACGCTTCGACAGAGGAAATCCGCATAACTTCCAAGTAACCAAGGTAGGATCATCCTTTAATGCGTAATTAAACTGGTTCCCCTGGGGATAGGACCTCAGCCTTAGGCCCTCTCTGATAGTTTTAACATCAGAGGAATTTCAAGCCTACAACTCGAAGGAATCCCACTAGGGAGCTTGTTGAAGAAAGGCGTAACCGTTGAAGCCTGAAGCAAGATCGCGATGCTCGAGTACGGAACCTATGATGTTGTAGTGGAAATGTTAAACTTAAACATCGAAGCAAAACGAAGG
>JAGVVM010010146.1:0-28425 GCA_019149425.1 Psidium friedrichsthalianum | reverse complement strand
TCTCTTTTTTTTTTTTTTCTTTTTTTTTTTTCTGTGTTACTTTTGTTTATTTTATTCTATTTTTGTCTTTTCTTTTTTTTTTTTGCTTTTTTTTTTTTTTCTTTATTGGTGGTTGTGGTGCAAGCGATGAAGAGCTTGAACCGATTCTGAAGGGAAATTGTCTCCTTGCGCGCAGAAGCAAAACAGAAGAAGAGGGGCTGGATTTGGTTATTGAAAGTTTAGGGTTTCTTTAAAGAAAAACCGGTTCCGGGTTTGGTTCCGGTTCCGGGTTCCGTTCTCTATAGAACCGGGAACCGGAACCTGAACCCGCGGTTCTTTAAAATACGGACCGAGAACCGTAACCGAGAATACTAAACCTAGAACGAACCGGAACATCGGTTCGGTTCAAAAATCGTTCTCGGTCTTACCCTTGAACCATGCTCACGTCCCTAATGTTATTGTTTGATAAGTGCCCAAAAAATATTTTAACAAAATCATGAAAAAAAAACTCAAAAATTGCAATATTTCCTCATTTGTTGTTTATAAGAGCCTAAAGCACTGTTTGAGAAAATTAATGATTAAAAAAGAGCCTTGTCTCCCAAGATTGACCTGCTCAAATTTGGAAAAGATTGAGTTCGAGATCAAAAGTTATGAGTTGAGTTGGAATAGCTAACACCTAATCGAGGAATTTCAGCATGGACACTGGGCAGATAATTCTAATAATCTCGAGAAACGACCTACACAAGCAGGAATCGTGTCATGAGGATGTGCATCTCGCGGTAATCATATAAATTATAACTGTCTACATGTGCCTTGACCTCTAAATTTTTTTTGCCGATAACGATCTAGGTTTTGTTTGTTTTCCGAAGAATATATTTGCCTAAATAAATTCTCCAGCTTTGTGTATTTTCTCAAAATAGTTTTAGAATATATTATTCCTAAACTTGATCATACGTCATTTACAAAAGGAATGATGGAAATAATTTTTTATTGTTAATAATAATTTAAAGAGAACTGCAGTTAACAATGAATATTTCCTTAGCCTTATTAAACGACACTATTTAAACCATTATTTTTTTTTTTGTAATATTAAGCTTCATTTTGTTTATCTCGTGACCCGTCAAACAACATTCCAAAAACAAAACAACACAATCAAACATCCATTGCTTCCACGCATCGTACCGTCAGGCGCATGGAAGAAAAGGAAAAAAAAATCCACAAAACAAAGAATACCGCCTGCCCTTTCGTTCATTGCTGTACGTAAATAGGCCCAATTGGGGTCACCCCGTGGCAAGGCTGGACTTGGACATGGCCTCGCTGGTATCTTCTTGACTTTCTCTCACTCGGTACCGTCGTAGTTTAAAAAGATTCCATCCTGCGCTTCTGCGTCTGCCTTCTCGTTCACGTAAGTCGTCCATTCTCCGACCCACCCTTCTTGTAACCACAGGGGCAGAGAGAGAGAGAGAGAGAGAGAGGAGACATGGCTCGTGCGAGCTTTCCTGTGTTCCTTCCTTCTCCTCGCGGTCGCCTGCTCTGCCGCACCAGCGAGCTTCGAGGACTCCAACCCTATCCGGCTAGTCACCGACGGGCGCCTCCTCTCCAAGACCTCGAGTCATCCATTCTCCAGATCGTCTGCCAACACCCGGCATGCCCTCGCTTCGCTCGCTTCGCCACAGGTTATATATAGCGCCCACTTGACGATCGCTCATCTGGGTGTGCTCTTTAGTTCGTCGATTCGCCCGTCTCTGTTGAAGTTTTGACCTTTTTTCGATTTTGTCTTGCTGGGGGTGTTTTGTGTTGGTTTATGTATGGGAAGCGGTACGAGACGGTGGAGGAGATCACGCTGAGGTCCGAGATTTTCAGGGAGAATCTCAAGTTGATTCGATCCACCAACCAGAAGGGCTTGCCTACACTCTTGGTGTCAATCGTATGTGACAGTTCTTGGAAATTTCTCTGTTCAATTCTTGCTGTAGAACGAAGATCAGTTTGATCATAGTCGTTCAAATTGTTTCATAACCTGAAGAGAAGAGATGGTTTTGTAGCTGTCGCTGCTGTTGTCGTCGAGTTTGATTGTGCTTGATGGTTTTATAGAGTTTGCTGATTGGAGCTGGGAGGAGTCAGGAGGCACAGACTGGGAGCTTCTCAAACTGCTCTGCCACTGCCAAGGGCAACCACAAGCTCACGACGAAGTTCTTCCCCAAATGGTATTTTTCACAACGATGACTCAAAGAAGCTTTCCCCTTGTATCATCCTTTGTTCGATGGATAGAACAACTTAATTTAGATAGCACCTGTGTACTTTTTGTCTTGTGGTGTCTTCTGTACCGACTGGCATTTTCTCTGCTAAATTACATAGATTAGTTATTCGGCTGCTACTTGCAGCCTTACCTCGGCATCATATTTCGTTTCCTTCAAATGATTTATATACATTTCAGTGATAGCGGCCTATAGTTCGTTAGTTCCATCCATGTTGACTGAACTTTTGTTCTCCTGATTACCAATTGAAAGTGCGTGCTGAAACAATCATTCTTCAGCTAAGGTTTCAAACTTCCCAATGAGACCCAGGACTAGATACTGATTAGGGTAGAGTTTTATTTCTAGATCAGTGAAGAATGAGACCTTTGTCAGTATTAGATCTTTATTTTCTTCCAATCCTTTATATGTGCAGAAAGACTGGAGAGAAAAGGGCATCGTAAGCCCAGTTAAAGATCAGGGGCCCTGTGGATCTTGCTGGACTTTCAGGTTTTCCTTTTTACGTTTTAGATTCATATTTGTCATCCCCGTCGTATATTAACACACATATAGCTTCGTAACTCATTAAAATGTCATTATGCTGGACTGCTAGTGACCTCTAATTTGAACTTTTGCAGCACCACTGGAGCTCTTGAGGCTGCTTATCACCAAGCATCGGGAAACAAATCTCTCTGTCTGAGCAGCAGCTTGTGGACTGCGCTAGGGCTTTCAACAACTTTGGATGTAATGGGGGGTTGCCGTCCCAAGCCTTCGAGTACATCAAGTACAACGGTGGCCTTGATACCGAGGAAGGCATACCCTTATACTGCACAGGACGGTTTCCTGCAAATTCTCGGCTGATAATGTTGGTGTCCAAGTCCACGACTTGTTAATATCACCTTGGTAAGTTCGTTGGCTATCTGTATAGTTCCAAAGAAAAGGAAGTAAAACAAAGGGTCCTGAAAATTGCATAAAGATAGATATAAATTGCCTAAGTGCTTATATTTGCGTACATCGCGGATCCAGGGTGCCGAGGATGACTGAAGCATGCAGCGCCATGGTCCGGCCGGTGAGCGTGGCATTTCCAGGTCGTGAAGGACTTCAGGTTGTACAAGTCGGGTGTCTACACCAGTGATACATGCGGCAGCACTTCCATGGTGAGCATTTGCTAATATGATGAAAGGAACACTATCTCCATCTCGATCATGTTTGAAGGCTGCCAATACGCAGGAATCAGAAAGCTCTCTATATGTCGATAAATCTCACCATGACCTTTACATTGAGTAACTATCTTGTCAAGATGCATATAATCTGATGCCATACTGTCAATTAAGTTTTGCATGCAAGGCGCTATTCATGCTCTTGTCTAATGTACACCGAATGCTCCATATCAGGATGTGAACCATGCCGTTCTCGCTGTTGGTTATGGAGTTGAAAATGGCGTTCCGTATTGGCTCATCAAGATTCCTGGGGAGCGGACTGGGGCGACCATGGATACTTCAAGATGGAGATGGGGAAGAACATGTGTGGTAAGTTCCCTCCATAAGATTCTTTGATTTTAGTAGAAGAACCGGAATACACAGCGCCAGATCAACTATGCTGTTGAAACTCTCGCAAGTCGTTCAGCTCAGTCCCATTCATTCTGTGATTAATTTCCTGCCAAGTTACTCTCCTCCTCCTCTTAACGGTTTTAAATCGCAGGCGTCGCTACTTGTGCGTCATACCCTATTGTGGCCTAGATTGTTTCCGGAGGATCGATGGGGCTCATGTGCCAGGTGATTCAAGATATATATTCCGCACCGAAGAATTGCTCCGCCACGAGGTGGAGTGCTCTACTGTAGCATAAAACGGTTTAGCTTAGAGCACAAAATAATCTTCAGGACAGTTGCAACTCCATATCGTTACTGTTATATGAACAAAGACCATGTAAATTACTTTTCTATGTTTGTGTGGCATGAAACACTCTCTTTGTCTTTGAAGAATGACGCGTTAAATTCCCACCAATGCTATGTTCTGGGAAAGGAAAGAACATATTCTTGACCTCCATTATGAACCCGACTTAATAGAAAATCATCCCACCAAAGCTAGACCTTCCCGAATGAATTGACTAGTTCTACAATTTCCCTAGACAAAAACCTTTTAGCAAAAGTCTTTCTCCCTGGAGTTTTTTGCATTTAATGTAAATGAGAATGCTGAAAATCTGCTCAATACATTTCACAATCCCACAACTTTGCAAAATTTATTATGAAATCAGGATTCTGGAAAATTCAAATCATAAAAAAATATTGTTGTAAAACTGCTTTTATGGTTTCATTTGACCAATATGAATGGAATGTCATGCCATTTGGACAAAAAAAAGCTCTTTCGAAATTTTTTAGGATATGAATGATATTTTCAATACATATTCTGAGTCATACGGTCTATATTGATAATGTCCTCATTTATTCTTCAAATAAACACATATTTCTACAGCAATAGTTAAAAAGAATGGATCGGTGGGTTCCCTACCAAAAGAATCCTTTTTTTTCCAAACAAAAATCAGATTTCTTAGTCATTACATTCACCAAGAAACAATCACCACAATAGAAGGGTCGGTAATATTCGCAGATAAGTTTCCAGATGAACTTAGAAACAAAACCCATTGCGAATTTTTTTATGAAGCCCGATTAGGTCCTAGATTTCTTTTCCAAAATAATATCGTTCATAAGCCTTTATATGAAATAGAAAAAATTTCAAACAAGAGCATGAAGTACCTTCATTGTTTAAAAAAAAAAAAGAAGTCTAGCCGAGAGGCATTTTCGTCCTCTATTTTTTAATTTTTTTCTTTTCTATCTTTTTCTAATTTTTCCTTTCCTTTTTTTTCCTTTGTCTTTTCCCTCTCCCTCTTCCTTGGCCATCGCCTGCCTCAGGCGTTGGCCGCCCTCGCCGCCATTGGCCTCAGATCTGTTGTTTGGAATCAAAACCCAAGGCATTAGAAGAGCAAAAGCATGGGTGAACTTAGATTTACAGCGCCCCCAAGAGAGGTGCTTCTTCTTCTTCTTTCCTTTGTGTGTGATTATGGGGGAAAAAGTCTTGGGTATGCACTGTTTTTGCTCAGGTGTGTCTCTGCATCGTTCTTTATGTTGCTTTGAACTTGGGCTAGTCTTGGGAACACAGGGATTATACCAAGAGTGTCATCAGAAGCAGTGGTAGATTTCTTGATTCTTACTTTCTCACTATCCACGTCGGCCGAGGCAACCCTTGTCGGCGTACACTTATTCTCCACAATGACATCACAAGGTGCACGCCTTGGGAAGAAATTTTGTATCTATGTGGAATTCTATGATCAAGACCATGAATGCGACAAGGGCAACAAGCCAGGCGAAGGGTGAGTGAAGGGGAAACTAATTCCTTATTTCTCCAACGAAACATGCGTGGAAGAACATGCCCTAACCTAACTTGTATTACTGATTGAACGACAACATCACACAAGGGATGTACTGTAATTGCCACGGATTAAGAGTCGTTTTGCAATTCGAAGAGATTCCACACTTCGATCCTGGATCAACCGTGAAGAAAGGAGAGCGTTGTCTGTCGTCGTTTGTCATCGTTCTCTTTCTTGTTAATAACCGACGTGAGTGAGGAGAGATAGAGATATCTTATTAATCTCACAAAAAAAGAATATATCTTTTCAAAACAAAACGGAACGTGAATAACTGCTTAGCAGTTATTAACGCTGGGCATGGGTTATGGTCCTTACATTAGTGTCCATGGTAAGCCCCAATGCACCCCAACATCTCCACTCACCACCATATAGGGCAAACAACTCCCTCTTGTCCACGAAGGACTAACAACCCTCTCACTTGCCCATAGAGGGCTAAACATTACTCTTTCTTCTCTGCAAAGTTCCACTATTTACAAATAATCCGTGCAACCAGCATATATTGAGAGCTCGTTGTCGTACATCCATTGGAGTATATGACAGCTCAAAAATCTTTGAAACATGATCAAAAATAAATTTTCATATGCTGTCCATAGATCGATCAATCATATGCATATCTTTCTCTCGATATCATTTAAATTATGGTATGTTTATATTCACGTTATGATCATACTAAATAATCATAATTAACCGGGTTGTGAATATAAATCTATAATGTGACTTAAACTCTAAATTGATCTTCCCTTCTTCCATTAGACCTTTCAATCTCACATTCAATTTGCCTTTCTGAAAATGTCTCATTAGATTGAATCAGTTCATGACCATAGGTAATACTCTAAGATAGCAAACACTAAATAGAGATCTGAGAATAATGAAAAGTCGTAATGGCACCAAAATGAGAAATTCCTATCCTCGAGAGTCTCACACGGCTTATAAAGTTGAGATCTAAACTTTTGTCAACTCTCATTGATTGATTTCTGCATACGTAATATGAAATATGTATTATGGTATTTTTCGCCTTTCCTATGGAGCTATGTCTATTCATTCAATACCATACAGATTATAGTTTAGACACACTCAATGTCTAACTTGAGTTCACGTAACTACTCTACTCAAAAGTATCTATCGGAACTCACATGTGGATTATTTCACTTTCGAAACATAATAAATATTGAGTCCTCATCTCAACATTATGTTAAGGCGACACATATATTTAAGCTCGAGCTCTTAATTATTATCTAGATAATGAATTTAAACTTTGTCTTATCTCTATTCATCACAAAGTGAATAGAGGCGATCACCCGTGTGAGTGGGCTAATCTCTCATCTGTCCGACATACCTTCTCAGCATAAAGCATCATGCTTCATTATCCATAAATGTTACAAAAATTCATAGACAATAACTTCAAACTTCATTAACTATGAACATTCAGGGAAATTACAATGTGCAGTAAATTACATTCTACATAGTCCAAGATATTTCACATGACTATGAAAAACATCCTATGAATCAATTCTGTCATCGGGATCTGTTAACATTCTATGAATAGATACATATTATACGTCAACATCCTTTTGTGTAACTACATCTTTGACATAGTTATACTTAATATCTATGTGTTTGTCTTACAATGAAACTTGGGATCTTTCGTGTAAGTTATTGCTGCTTGGCTATCACAATATATCAAAACTGAATTGCAGCCTTACTAGTGACACCTAATGATCCAAAAGTCTCCTAAACCAGACACCCTCTTGCGCTGTTACTGATAAAGCCACAAACTCGGCTTTCTATAGTCGATAAAGCTATACACTTCTGATTCTTATTGCTCCATGATATAGCGCCATTATTTAGTAAAAATACAATTTCAAAGGTAGATTTTCTCTCACCTAAATCTCTTCCCCAATCAGTATTAATATAGCCCTTACAGTGCAAATTACTTCCTTGATAACTCAGCGCATAATCACAATAACTTTCAAATACCTCAGGATTCTTTTGACAACAATCCAATGTGCTTGACCTAGATTGGATTGGTATCTACTCACCAATCCAACTGTATAGCATATATCAGGTCTATTACACGTCATAGCGTACATTAAGCTTCTAACGGACACTCGCATAAGGAACACTTTTCATTCTTTCTTGCTCTTGTGAAGTCTTAGGACACATTATGCTACTCAGAACCTTCACCTTTTACAAACAAGAGTATCAATGGGTTTACTGTCTTGCATACAAAATCGTTCAAAAAACTTTATTTATGTAAGTCTCTTATGAAAGAGATAATAACATTCTCGAATGATCTCTTGAAATCTTAACTCCAAAAATGTACATAGCTTACCCATATCTTTCATTTCAAAATTAGAAGATAGTCAACTTTTAACTGTCTTAATAAACTCCATATGGCTTCCGATAATTAGTATATCATCAACGTATAATGATAAAATTACAAAATGACCTTTAGATCTTCTTTATATATACGTAATTATCTTCATTAATCATCTCAAAGTCATATGCCATTACGGCATTATGAAAGCATATATACTATATCTTGAAGACTACTTAAGGCCATATATTGATCTCAAAAATCGGCATAGCTTATGTTCTTGGCCTTTAATGACAAACACAATAGTTGTTCTATATAAATCTCTTCTTTTAATTCTCCATTAAGAAAAGCAATCTTACATTTATCTAATATAATTCAAAATCCAAGCTAGCCACTATTGCCAGAATAAGGCAAATTGAGGCAAATCTACCACATGAGAAAAAGTATCTTCATAATCGATTCATCATATTGGTCATACTCATTCGCCACAAGACAAGCCTTATAACTCTCAATTGAGCCATCGTCTTTACGCTTTATTTTGAAAACCCATTTATTCCAATGGCTCTGCGTCTTTTCAAAATATCGACTAGTTCCCAAACTTGGTTCGATCTCATTGATTACATCTCTTCTTCCATTACTTTTATCCACCTTTCCTTATTAGAGTAAGATAGAGTCTCATTTACATTCCTTAACTCATCTTCATTTTGTGAAGCGATTATGAAAACTTCCCTTCAATCTAAAGCGTCAACGAGGAATACTTTTATGATTTGATCGTCGTGGAAAAGCTTGTACCATCGGCACTTCATTCTCCATTACGCTCTCACTCGAATCAGATAACGACATTGTCTCATCAAGTGGTTATAATTGAGACTAGTTCGTACTTAATTCCTCACTTCTCATATTGCTTCCCAATCGGATCATTATTTCCATATGTCCATTATCTTAATCCAAAGTCTCTCAAATATGGAATAATCTTCACATATTTCGTCCTTTCTTAGAAAGTCATTCTCTAAAAATGTGACATCTCGAAATTCACATTAGTTATACTTCCGCTTTCTTGCTCGCTTATAAAAACATACCCTTTTGAGTGTTCTGAGTATCTTATGAAATTACTTTTTTGCCTCTAGGTCCCACTTTCCATATTTATGAGAGGACACATGAGTTTAGGTAGCACAACCCCAAAGTTTAACCAAGCAAAAGCTCAAATTAGAAGGGGTGAAGGACTGACTTTGAAGGCATATGATTAAGTAAATAAACAGCAGTCAACAAAATATCACCCCAAAAGGTGATTGACAAATTAGCATGTGCCATCATAAACCTAACCATTTTCATTAGCGTTCTGTTTCTCTTTTTCTATAACAATTCTGCTGCAAAGTGTATGGGATAGACAATTGTCTTTCTATTTCTTTTACATCACATAAATTTATGAACTCATTAGATAAGTATTCTCGACCTCGATTGGACCTTAATTCTTTTATTTTCTTTATAATTGATTTTCCACTAAGGTCATAAATATCTTAAAGACAACTTAATGCTTTAGATTTATGAGAAATCAAATAGATATATCCGAATCGAGTATAATCATTTATAAAAGTGATGAAGTACACGGCCCCATACCTTGTCCTTACATTCATCAGGCCACAAATGTCAGTATGAATTAATTGTAATGGGAATTGGGCTCTTGTTCCTTTTTCAAATAGCTTTTGAGTTATTTTCCCCACTAGGCAATGCTCGCAAGTGGGCAATTCGACTTTCTCAATATTGCCCATTAAGCCCTTTTGGCTAATCTGTTCATACGTTGTTGGCCAATATGACCAAGTCTAGCATATCACACGTTTACATCATTATCAATAATATAGGAAGATGTAAACATGGAATAACAAAACATTAACATTAGTGTTTTCAACATTCAATACAATAAAGTCATCAACAAAATAACTTGAACCATAGAAAGTGTACCTAACAACAATCTACGCCATTGTTATGAAAATTCATACAAAAAATCAAGTTTGACTAAAATCAATACGGAGACAATATTCAACGAATCTCTGAAGCATATAGGATATCATGAAGGAACAAAGTGCGACCATCGCGCATGATAAGTTGACAGGTGCCAATTCCTTTAACTCCACTCTGGAGTTATTCCCCACATAGATCTACTTCACTCCACGTGGAATTCGTCAAAGTCCACGAAAAGTATTTCTGTCTCTGGGTACATGGTTTGTGACCCCTGATTCTACAGTCTACAAAGGATGAGATTCAGTTAAAAATATCAAACTTGATACATAAACTAATACTTTTAAGTGTATAAAGGGTTTCTATCTTCTTTGGCTTGCCACAATCGCGAGTGAAGTGACCCTTCTTGCCACAATTGTAACATTTTACTCTTAAAATATTTCTCTTAAAGGGACGTTTCTCTTTTCCATACTTATCAAACTCTGATTTCTTGCCAGATGATTCCACTCCTTTACCTTTCCCCATCTAAACCCACCAGGATGTTTGTGCTTGGAGCCCGAAGTTCCATGCGAGCTAGAGCCAGCAAAATACATGTTAGTTTGTGTCCTAGCTGCCAGAAGGCGATCCTCCTCTAGCTCGACGGTGGCACACTAGCATCCTCAAAGGTCTTGATATTCCATTATAAGTTAGGTTGACTTTCATGTGCTCTCAACTATGGGGTAAAGAGCGAATCATTGTCTGCGCATGCTGCTCATCAGATGATATGTGACTTGTCTCCTTAAGCTCACTAATCATATTCGACATGCGTCTCAAATGCTGCTCATATATGCCCATGTGACATCTTATATGTGTCAAATCGAATTATAAGCTGCTTCAGTTTGGTAAAAGAAGTTTTCCCAAACCAAATTTTTAATGCGTCCCATATATCCTTTGCATTTTCATGCTGCCTGAACTCATGCATAATATCATTATCCATACTCCTCTGCAGTATAATGCGAGCAGCAGTGGAATTCTTTTTCTTTCAAGCAACGAAGGCTTCCTTATCTCTTTTATCCTACGCAGTGGTTTCATCCTCTGGTTCTATCATGATCAGATTAAGAACTTTTAGTGCCTCTAGCTCTTCCAGCATATACTGAATTTTATGTTCCAGATCTCATAATGTTCACCGTTTAACCTCTCGACCTTATTGAGCTCACCACGATGTTTTTGAAGTCATTACCATTATATCTGAATATGAGGTTATTTAGACATTTTGCACGAATTATTAATGCCTAACATTATAGACACTTTTTACACTAACTAATTATACTAATGTACAATTTCACATAAGGACTTAGATTCGAAAGTTCACTAGGTTCGCAATCATCATATAAGTATCCACGTTGAAATTATCATTAGTATAACCATTTAGGTAAAATTGAGTTCTTTTAAAGTTACTCAAACTATTTAAAACTCCCCACTCAGATAGACAATAGCAGAAATTCATATACTCAAATAGGTACTATGAAAAAACCTCAGGAAATTCTTGCTTTTATGCCAGGGCGCATTATGTCTACGCTAAGACCTATTATTCTGAGGGATGGCGTCTTCATCGCTCCAAACCTTATAAACTCATTAAGAAATGAAGCACGAACTCCTTGTAAGTGATATGATCAAGCCATATGCGATTCATCATTCTATGTAATTCCTTAAGCATGGTGTTACTTAGTGCATAAAACGCAGCGTTTCAGTATTCATTTCTTGCCCTTTCCATTTGATCTCTTGGAACACATTGTTGACTGCCTTCACATGAGATATAATATTATTATTATTATCCCATCTATATGTGTGTAACTTCTCAATCTCATATTGAGTGCTCGTCTTAGCAGACGTGCACCTCTCCTTATAAGTGTTTTCACATTCCACACATTGCCATTCTGTACTAGGCCCCTAGCCTCAATGACATGTTCCTACAACAAATGTGGAATAATACGGATTACTAAAATCCATCATCACATAATAATACGAAACATATTGTAATAAAAGACACATAAAGCAAAAACATAGCATCACCTCTAGGTTGACCCCCTTTTTTTTTTGGTCAACGGTCAACAAGTCAACGGTTAAATGGGTCAAACTGGTCGAACTATCCTGGGGGCTCGGTCCGCTTGCCCGTGGGCCTGGGTCGGGTGCCCAAGGCCTCGGCCAATTGCATAGGCCACGTGCCCATGGCCTCGCCACCTTTTTTTTTTTTTTGGGAACTGCCGTCAGTGACTAGTGGCTTTCGGCCACCACCGTGGCCACTTCCAACCTCTATTTAAAATCTATAGTATATCAAAATTCTCGTATCGATGAGCACTTCAAATCAATTGAATAAAAAATGAAAATTTCTTCATTTAAGGCACGAAAACCCCATGAACAGGAACTTCAAAAAGTTACGTTGAAGCCTTTTCAAATTCAATTAAAAAAAAAGATCAATGCAAACAAGTCATGCAATTAGGAAAAGCAATTTAACGTGTTCTGATACCAATGAAACGTGAAACTAATTCCTTGTTTCTCAACGAAACATGCACGGAAGAACATGCCCTAACCTAACTTGTATCACTGATCAAACAACACATTACACATGGGATGTACCGTAATTGCCACGGATTAAGAGTCGTTTCGCAATTCGGAGAGATTCCAGACTTCGATCGTGGATCAACAGTAAAGAAAGGAGAGCGTCATCTGTCGTCATTTGGTGTTATTCCCTTTCTTGTCAATAACCAACGTGAGTAAGGAGAGAGAGAAATATTTTATAATCTCAAAAAGAAAAGAACATGTCTTTTCAAAATAAAACTGAACGTGGATAACTGCTCAGCAGTTACTAATGGTTGGCATGGGGTGTGATTTCCTACATGGGTGTCCACGGTAAACCCCATGCACTCCAACAATGAGGGTTTCCCTCGCCGGCCGAGGCGAGGGTCCGCAGACACCGACGATGGCCAGAGGGGGGGGAGGGAAAAGAAAAGGAAAAAAAAAGAAAGGAAAAAAAGAATAAAAAGCAAATGAAAAATAAAAAATAGAAAAAAATTTAAAAGTAAAGGATGAAAATGCCCTTTCGCCAAGCCCTTTTTTTGAAATAATGAGGGGCATTTCATGCCCTTATTTGAAATAATGTCCACTTTGGCCTCATTTGAAAAAATGAGAGTACTTCAAATCCTTATTTGAAATTTTCTCTATCAAATATTATAAAAGAGCCTTCCCAAATGGTCATGTTATTCATGCAAATATTGTTAAATAGATTAAAGAACACATCAAATGGATTCAATGGAGAATTACAAAAAAAGTTCTAAACCTATTGCAATTATATCAATTTAATCCTTGTGTCCTCGAGTAGACATTCGTAATGTGGCCCTCACTCAACAGCTGGTATGGGTCGTGAGCCCTCCAAAGCCCAAACCCTAAGAAAATCAACAAAAAGGACCAAAAAATTATTTAAAATTTTAAATAATTTTTTTGTCCTTTTTGTTGATTTTCTTAGGGTTTGGGCCTTTGGAGGGCTCACGACCCATACCAGCTGTTGAGTGAGGGCCACATTACGAATGTCTACTCGAGGACACAATGGATTAAATTGATATAATTGCAATAGGTTTAGAACTTTTTTTGTAATTCTCCATTGAATCCATTTGATGTGTTCTTTAATCTATTTAACATATTTGCATGAATAAATGACCATTTGGGAAGGCTCTTTTATAATATTTGATAGAGAAAATTTCAAATAAGTGGATTTGAAGTACTCTCATTTTTTCAAATGAGGGGCCCACAGTGGACATTATTTCAAATAAGGGGGCATGAAATGCCCTCATTATTTCAAAAAAGGGCTTGGCGAAAGGGCATTTTCATCCTTTACTTTTTAAATTTTTTTCTATTTTTTATTTTTCAATTGCTTTTTTTTTTTATTTTTTTTTTCCTTTCTTTTTTTTCCTTTTCTTTTCCCTCCCCCTCCTCTGGCCATCGTCGGTGTCTGGCGACCCTCGCCTCGGCCGGCGAGGGAAACCCTCATTGTTGGAGTGCATGGGGTTTACCGTGTGACACCCATGTAGGAAATCACACCCCATGCCAACCATTAGTAACTGCTGAGCAGTTATCCACGTTCAGTTTTATTTTGAAAAGACATGTTCTTTTCTTTTTGAGATAATAAAATATTTCTCTCTCTCCTTACTCACGTTGGTTATTGACAAGAAAGGGAATAACACCAAATACGACAGATGACGCTCTCCTTTCTTTACTGTTGATCCACGATCGAAGTCTGGAATCTCTCCGAATTGCGAAACGACTCTTAATCCGTGGCAATTACGGTACATCCCATGTGTATGTGTTTGTTTGATCAGTGATACAAGTTAGGTTAGGGCATGTTCTTCCGTGCATGTTTCGTTGAGAAACAAGGAATTAGTTTCCGTTCATTGGTATCAGAACACGTTAAATTGCTTTTCCTAATTGCATGACCTTGTTTGCATTGATCTTTTTTTTTAATTGAATTTGAAAAGGCTTCAACGTAACTTTTTGAAGTTCCTGTTCATGGGGTTTTCGTGCCTTAAATGAAAGAAATTTTCATTTTTTATTCAATGATTTGAAGTGCTCATCGATACGAGAATTTTGATATACTATAGATTTTAAATAGAGGTTGGAAGTGGCCACGGTGGTGGCCGAAAGCCACTAGTCACTGACGGCAGTTCCACAAAAAAAACAAAAAAAGGTGGCCGAGGCCATGGGCACGTGGCCTAGGCAATTGGCCGAGGCCTTGGGCACCCGACCCAGGCCACGGGCAAGCGGACCGAGCCCCCAGGATAGTTCGACAGTTGACCCATTTAACCGTTGACTTGTTGACCGTTGACCCAAAAAAAAAAGGGGGTCAACCTAGAGGTGATGCTATGTTTTTGCTTTATGTGTCTTTTATTACAATATGGTTCGTATTATTATGTGATGATGGATTTTAGTAATCCGTATTATTCCACATTTGTTGTAGGAACAATGTCATTGAGGCTAGGGCCTAGTACAGAATGGCATGTGTGGAATGTGAAAACACTTATAAGGAGAGGTGCACGTCTGCTAAGACGAGCATCAATATGAAGATTGAGAAGTTACACACATATAGATGGGATAATAATAATAATATTATATCTCATGTGAAGGCAGTCAACAATGTGTTCCAGAGATCAAATGGAAAGGGCAAGAAATGAATACTTGAAAACTGCGTTTTATGCACTAAGTGAACACCATGCTTAAGGAATTACATAGAATGATGAATCGCATATGGCTTGATCATATCACTTACAAGGAGTTCGTGCTTTTCTTGGAATGAGTTTATAAGTTGGAGCGATGAAGACGCCATCCCTCAGAATAAATAGGTCCTTAGCGTAGACATAATGCGCCCTGGCATAAAAGCAAGAATTTCCTGAAGGGTTTTTCATAGTACCTATTTGAGTATATGAATTTCTGCTATTGTCTATCTGAGTGGGGAGTTTTAAATAGTTTGAGTAACTTTAAAAGAACTCAATTTTACCTAAAGTTATACTAATGATGAATTTCAAACGTGATATACTTATATGATGATTGCGAACCTAGTGAACTTTCGAATCTAAGTCCTTATGTGAAATTGTACATTAGTATAATTAGTTAGTGTAAAAAGTGTCTATAAATGTTAGGCATTAATAATTCGTGCAAAATGTCTAAATAACCTCATATTCAGATATAATGGTAATGACTTCAAAAACATCGTGGTTGAGCTCAATAAGGTCGAGAGGTTAAACGGTGAACATTATGAGATCTGGAACATAAAAATTCAGTATATGCTGGAAGAGCTAGAGGCACTAAAAGTTCTTAATCTGATCATGATAGAACCAGAGGATGAAACCACTGCGTAGGATAAAAGAGATAAGGAAGCCTTCGTTGCTTGAAAGAAAAAGAATTCCACTGCTCGCATTATACTGCAGAGGAGTATGGATAATGATATTATGCATGAGTTCAGGCAGCATGAAAATGCAAAGGATATATGGGACGCATTAAAAATGGGTTGGGAAAACTTCTTTTACCAAACTGAAGCAGCTTATAATTCGATTTGACACATATAAGATGTCACATGGGCATAATATGAAGCAGCATTTGAGACGCATGTCGAATATGATTAGTGAGCTTAAGGAGACAAGTCACATATCATCTGATGAGCAGCATGCGCAGACAATGATTCGCTCTTTACCCATAGTTGAGAGCACATGAAAGTCAACCTAACTTATAATGGAATATCAAGACCTTTGAGGATGCTATGTGCCACCGTCGAGCTAGAGGAGGATCGCCTTCTGGCAGCTAAGAAACTAACATGTATTTTGCTGGCTCTAGCTCGCATGGAACTTCGGGCTCCAAGCACAAACATGCATGGTGGGTTTAGGATGGGGAAAGGTAAAGGAGTGGATCATCTGGCAAGAAATCAGAGTTTGATAAGTATGGAAAAGAGAAACGTCCCTTTAAGAGAAATATTTTAAGAGTAAAATGTTACAATTGTGGCAAGAAGGGTCACTTCACTCGCGATTGTGGCACAGCCAAAGAAGATAGA
Organism: Psidium friedrichsthalianum; assembly: GCA_019149425.1. Lineage (NCBI taxonomy): Eukaryota > Viridiplantae > Streptophyta > Magnoliopsida > Myrtales > Myrtaceae > Psidium > Psidium friedrichsthalianum. The sequence goes on along the minus strand of JAGVVM010010146.1, from coordinate 11,947 downwards.
AACCCTTTATACACTTAAAAGTATTAGTTATGTATCAAGTTTGATATTTTTAACTGAATCTCATCCTTTGTAGACTGTAGAATCAGGGGTCACAAACCATGTACCCAGAGACAGAATACTTTCGTGGACTTTTGACGAATTCCACGTGGAGTGAAGTAGATCTATGTGGGGAATAACTCCAGAGTGAAGTTAAAGGAATTGGCACCTGTCAACTTATCATGCGCGATGGTCGCACTTTGTTCCTTCATGATATCCTATATGCTTCAGAGATTCGTTGAATATTTGTCTCCGTATTGATTTTAGTCAAACTTGATTTTTGTATGAATTTTCATAACAATGGCGTAGATTTGTTGTTAGGTACACTTTCTATGGTTCAAGTTATTTTGTTGATGACTTTATTGTATTGAATGTTGAAAACACTAATGTTAATGTTGTTATTCCATGTTTACATCTTCCTATATTATTGATAATGATGTAAACGTGTGATAGGCTAGACTTGGTCATATTGGCCAACAACGTATGAACAGATTAGCCAAAAAGGGCTTAATGGGCAATATTGAGAAAGTCGAATTGCCCACTTGCGAGCATTGCCTAGTGGGAAAATAACTCAAAAGCTATTTGAAAAAGGAACAAGAGCCCAATTCCCATTACAATTAATTCATACTGACATTTGTGGCCTGATGAATGTAAGGACAAGGTATGGGGCGTGTACTTCATCACTTTTATAAATGATTATACTCGATTCGGATATATCTATTTGATTTCTCATAAATCTAAAGCATTAAGTTTCTTTAAGATATTTATGACCTTAGTGGAAAATCACATTATATAAGAAAATAAAAGAATTAAGGTCCAATCGAGGTCGAGAATACTTATCTAATGAGTTCATAAATTTATGTGATGTAAAAGAAATAGAAAGACAATTGTCTATCCCATACACTTTGCCAGCAGAATTGTTATAGAAAAAGAAACAGAACGCTAATGAAAATGGTTAGGTTTATGATGGCACAGGCTAATTTGTCAATCACCTTTTGGGGTGATATTTTGTTGACTGCTGTTTATTTACTTAATCATATGCCTTCAAAGTCAGTCTCTTCCACCCCTTCTAATTTGAGCTTTTCTTAAACTTTGGGGTTGTGCTACCTAAACTCATGTGTCCTCTCATAAATATGGAAAGTGGGACCTAGAGGCAAAAATAGTAATTTCATAAGATACTCAGAACACTCAAAAGGGTATGTTTTTATAAGCGAGCAAGAAAGCGGAAGTAAAAATGTGAATTTCGAGATGTCACATTTTTGGAGAATGACTTTCTAAGAAAGGACGAAATATGTGAAGATTATTCCATATTTAAGACTTTGGATTAAGATAATGGACATATGGAAATAATGATCCGATTGGAAGCAATATGAGAAGTAGAGGAATTAAGTACGAACTAGTCTCAATTATAACCACTTGATGAGACAATGTCGTTATCTGATTCGAGTGAGAGCGTAATGGAGAATGAAGTGCCGATGGTACAACTTTTCCACGACGATCAAATCATAAAAGTACTTCCTCGTTGACGCTTTAGATTGAAGGGGAAGTTTTCATAATCGCTTCACAAAATGAAGATGAGTTAAGGAATGTAAATGAGACTCTATCTTACTCTAATAAGGAAAGGTGGATAAAAGTAATGGAAGAAGAGATGTAATCAATGGATCGAACCAAGTTTGGGAACTAGTCGATATTTTGAAAAGACGCAGAGCCATTGGGATAAATGGGTTTTCAAATATAAAGCGTAAAGCGATGGCTCAATTGAGAGTTATAGGCTTGTCTTGTGGCGAATGAGTATGACCAATATGATGAATCGATTATGAAGATACTTTTTCTCATGTGGTAAGATTTGCCTCAATTTGCCTTATTCTGGCAATAGTGGCTAGCTTGGATTTTGAATTATATTAGATAAATGTAAGATTGCTTTTCTTAATGGAGAATTAAAAGAAGAGATTTATATAGAACAACCTATTGTGTTTGTCATTAAAGGCAAGAACATAAGCTATGCCGATTTTTGAGATCAATATATGGCCTTAAGTAGTCTTCAAGATAATAGTATATATGCTTTCATAATGCCGTAATGGCATATGACTTTGAGATGATTAATGAAGATAATTACGTATATATAAAAAGATCTAAAGGTCATTTTGTAATTTTATCATTATACGTTTGATGATATACTAATTATCCGGAAGCCATATGGAGTTTATTAAGACAGTTAAAAGTTGACTATCTTCTAATTTTGAAATGAAAGATATGGGTAAGCTTATGTACATTTTTGGAGTTAAGATTTCAAGAGATCATTCGAGAATGTTATTATCTCTTTCATAAGAGACTTACATAAATAAAGTTTTTTGAACGATTTTGTATGCAAGACAGTAAACCCATTGATACTCTTGTTGTAAAAGGTGAAGGTTCTGAGTAGCATAATGTGTCCTAAGACTTCACAAGAGCAAAGAATGAAAAGTGTTCCTTATGCGAGTGTCCGTTAGAAGCTTAATGTACGCTATGACGTGTAATAGACCTGATATATGCTATCAGTTGGATGGTGAGTAGATACCAATCCAATCTAGGTCAAGCACATTGGATTGTTGTCAAAAGAATCCTGAGGTATTTGAAAGTTATTGCTGTGATTATGCGCTGAGTTATCAAGGAAGTAATTGCACTGTAAGGGCTATATTAATACTGATTGGGGAAGAGATTTTAGGTGAGAGAAAATCTACCTTTGAAATTGTATTTTACTAAATAATGGCGCTATATCATGGAGCAATAAGAATCAGAAGTGTATAGCTTTATCGACTATAAAAGCCGAGTTTGTGGCTTTATCAGTAACAGCGCAAGAGGGTGTCTGGTTTAGGAGACTTTTGGTGATCATTAGGTGTCACTAGTAAGCTGCAATTCAGTTTTGATATATTTGATAGCCAAGCAGCAATAACTTACACGAAAGATCCCAAGTTTCATTGTAAGACAAACACATAGATATTAAGTAATAACTATGTCAAAGATGTAGTTACACAAAAGGATGTGGACGTATAATATGTATCTATTCATAGAATGTTAACAGATCCCGATGACACAATGATTCATAGGATGTTTTTTCATAGTCATGTGAAATATCTTGGACTATGTAGAATGTAATTTACTGCACATTGTAATTTCCCTGAATGTTCATAGTTAATGAAGTTTGAAGTTATTGTTATGAATTTTTGTAACATTTATGGATAATGAAGCATGATGCTTTATGCTGAGAAGGTATGTCGGACAGATGAGAGATTAGCCCACTCACACGGGTGATCGCCTCTATTCACTTTGTGATGAATAGAGATAGACAAAGTTTAAATTCATTATCTAGATAATAATTAAGAGCTCGAGCTTAAATATATGTGTCGCCTTAACATAATGTTGAGATGAGGACTCATATTTATTATGTTCGAAAGTGAAATAATCCACATGTGAGTCCGATAGATACTTTTGAGTAGAGTAGTTACGTGAACTCAAGTTAGACATTGAGTGTGTCTAAACTATAATCTGTATGGTATTGAATGAATAGACATACGCTCCATAGGAAAGGCCGAAAATACCATAATACATATTTCATATTACGTATGCAGAAATCAAGTCAATGAGAGTTGACAAAAGTTTAGATCTCACTTTATAAGCCGTGTTGAGACTCTCAAGGATAGGAATTTCTCATTTGGTGCCATTACGACTTTTCATTATTCTCAGATCTCTATTTAGTGTTTGCTATCTTAGAGTATTACCTATGGTCATGAACTGATTCAATCTAATGAGACATTTTCAGAAAGGCAAATTGAATGGAGATTGAAAGGTCTAATGGAAGAGGAAGATCAATTTAGAGTTTAAGTCACATTATAGAATTTATATTCACAAACCGGTTAATTATGATTATTTAGTATGATCATAACTGTGAATATAAACATACCATATTTAATGATATCGAGAGAAAGATATGCATATGATGATCGATCTATGGTACAGCATATGAAAATTTTATTTTTGATCATGTTCAAAACTTTTGAGCTGTCATACTCCAATGGATGTACGACAACGAGCTCTCAATATATGCTGGTTGCACGGATTATTTGTAAATAGTGAACTTTGCAGAGAAGAAAGAGTAATGTTTAGCCCTCTATGGGCAAGTGAGAGTTGTTAGTCCTTCGTGGACAAGAGGGAGTTGTTTGCCCTATATGGAGTGAGTGGAGATGTGTTGGCAGTGGGGCTTACCATGGACACTAATGTAGGACCATAACCCATGCCCAGCGTTAAAACTGCTAAGCAGTTATTCACGTTCCGTTTTGTTTTGAAAAGATATATTCTTTTTTGTGAGATTAATAAGATATCTCTATCTCTCCTCACTCACGTCGGTTATTAACAAGAAAGAGAACGATGACAAACGACGACAGACAACGCTCTCCTTTCTTCACGGTTGATCCAGGATCGAAGTGTGGAATCTCTTCGAATTGCACAAACGACTCTTAATCCGTGGCAATTACAGTACATCCCTTGTGTGATGTGTCGTTCAATCAGTAATACAAGTTAGGTTAGGGCATGTTCTTCCACGCATGTTTCGTTGAGAAATAAGGAATTAGTTTCCCCTTCACTCACCCTTCGCCTGGCTGTTGCCCTTGTCGCATTCATGGTCTTGATCATAGAATTCCACATAGATACAAAATTTCTTCCCAAGGCGCTGCACCTTGTGATGTCATTGTGGAGAATAAGTGTACGCCGACAAGGGTTGCCTCGGCCGACGTGGGATAGTGAGAAAGTAAGAATCAAAGAAATCTACCACTGCTTCTGATGACACTCTTGGTATAATCCCTGTGTTCCCAAGACTAGCCCAAGTTCAAAGCAACATAAAGAACGATGCAGAGACACACCTGAGCAAAAACAGTGCATACCCAAGACTTTTTTCCCCATAATCACACACAAAGGAAAGAAGAAGAAGAAGCACCTCTCTGGGGGCGCTGTAAATCTAAGTTCACCCATGCTTTTGCTCTCTAATGCCTTGGGTTTTGATTCCAAACAACAGATCTGAGGCCAATGGCGGCGCAGAGGGCGGCCAACGCCTGAGGCAGGCGATGGCCAAGGAAGAGGGAGAGGGAAAAGACAAAGGAAAAAAAAAGGAAAGGAAAAATTAGAAAAAGATAGAAAGAAAAAAATTAAAAAATAGAGGACGAAAATGCCTCTCGGCTAGACTTCTTTTTTTTTTTTAAACAATGAAGGTACTTCATGCTCTTGTTTGAAATTTTTCCTATTTCATATAAAGGCTTATGAACGATATATTTTGGAAAGAAATCTAGGACCTAATCGAGGGCTTCATAAAAAATTCGCAATTGGGTTTTGTTTCTAAGTTCATCTGGAAACTTATCTGCGAATATTACCGACCCTTCTATTGTGGTGATTGTTTCTTGGTGAATGTAATGACTAAGAAATCTGATTTTTGTTTGGAAAAAAAAAGGATTCTTTTGGTAGGGAACCCACCGATCCATTCTTTTTAACTATTGCTGTAGAAATATGTGTTTATTTGAAGAATAAATGAGGACATTATCAATATAGACCGTATGACTTCAGAATATGTATTGAAAATATCTTCATAATCCTAAAAAATTTCGAAAGAGCTTTTTTTTTTTGTCCAAATGGCATGACATTCCATTCATATGGTCAAATGAAACCATAAAAGCAGTTTTACAACAATATTTTTTTTATTGATTTGAATTTTCCAGAATCCTGATTTCATAATAAATTTTTGCAAAGTTGTGGGATTGTGAAATGTATTGAGCAGATGTTCAGCATTCTCATTTACATTAAATGCAAAAAAACTCCAGGGAGAAAGACTTTTGCTAAAGGTTTTTGTCTAGGGAAATTGTAGAACTAGTCAATTCATTCGGAAGGTCTAGCTCTTGGTGGGATGATTTTCTATTAAGTCGGGTTCATAATGGAGGGTCAAGAATATGTTCTTTCCTTTCCCAGAAACATAGCATTGGTGGGAATTTAACGCGTCATTCTTCCAAAGACAAAGAGAGTGTTTCATGCCACACAAACATAGAAAAGTAATTTACATGGTCTTTGTTCATATAACAGTAACGATATGGAGTTGCAACTGTCCTGAAGATTATTTTGTGCTCTAAGCTAAACCGTTTTTATGCTACAGTAGAGCACTCCACCTCGGGCGGAGCATTCTTCGGTGCGGAATATATATCTTGAATCACATGGCACATGAGCCCCATCGATCCTCCGGAAACAATCTAGGCCACAATAGGGTATGACGCACAAGTAGCGACGCCTGCGATTTAAAACCGTTAAGAGGGGAGGAGAGTAACTTGGCAGGAAATTAATCACAGAATGAATGGGACTGAGCTGAACGACTTGCGAGAGTTTCAACAGCATAGTTGATCTGGCTGCTGTGTATTCCGGTTCTTCTACTAAAATCAAAGAATCTTATGGAGGGAACTTACCACACATGTTCTTCCCCATCTCCATCTTGAAGTATCCATGGTCGCCCCAGTCCGCTCCCCAGGAATCTTGATGAGCCAATACGGAACGCCATTTTCAACTCCATAACCAACAGCGAGAACGGCATGGTTCACATCCTGATATGGAGCATTCGGTGTACATTAGACAAGAGCATGAATAGCGCCTTGCATGCAAAACTTAATTGACAGTATGGCATCAGATTATATGCATCTTGACAAGATAGTTACTCAATGTAAAGGTCATGGTTGAGATTTATCGACATATAGAGAGCTTTCTGATTCCTGCGTATTGGCAGCCTTCAAACATGATCGAGATGGAGATAGTGTTCCTTTCATCATATTAGCAAATGCTCACCATGGAAGTGCTGCCGCATGTATCACTGGTGTAGACACCCTACTTGTACAACCTGAAGTCCTTCACGACCTGGAAATGCCACGCTCACCGGCCGGACCATGGCGCTGCATGCTTCATTCATCCTCGGCACCCTGGATCCGCGATGTACGCAAATATAAGCACTTAGGCAATTTATATCTATCTTTATGCAATTTTCAGACCCCATTGGTTTTACTTCCTTTTCTTTGGTTAACTATACAGATAGCCAACGAAACTTACCAAGGTGATATTAACAAGTCGTGGACTTGGACACCAACATTATCAGCCGAGAATTTGCAGGAAAGTCCTGTGCAGTATAAGGGTATGCTTCCTCGGTATCAAAGGCCACCGTTGTACTTGATGTACTCGAAGGCTTGGGACGGCAACCCCCCATTACATCCAAAGTTGTTGAAAGCCCTAGCGCAGTCCACAAGCTGCTGCTCAGACAGAGAGATTTGTTTTCCGATGCTTGGTGATAAGCAGCCTCAAGAGCTCCAGTGGTGCTGCAAAAGTTCAAATTAGAGGTCACTCAGCAGTCCAGCATAATGACATTTTAATGAGTTACGAAGCTATATGTGTGTTTATATACGACGGTGAGTGACAATATGAATCTAAAAACGTAAAAAGGAAAACCTGAAGTCCAGCAAGATCCACAGTGGCCCTGATCTTTAAACTGGGCTTACGATGCCCTTTTCTCTCCAGTCTTTCTGCACATATAAAGGTTGGAAGAAAATAAAGATCTAATACTGACAAAGGTCTCATTCTTCACTGATCTAGAAAAAAACTCTACCCTAATCAGTATCTAGTCCTGGGTCTCATTGGGAAGTGTTGAAACCTTGAGCTGGAGATGATTGTTTCAGCACGCACTTTCAATTGTTATCATTAGTAAACAAAAGTTCAGTCAACATGGATGGAACTAACGTACTATAGGCGCTATCACTGAAATGTATATAAATCATTTGAAGGAAACGAAATATGATGCCGAGGTAAGGCTGCAAGTAGCAGCCGAATAACTAATCTATGTAATTTAGCAGAGAAAATGCCAGTCGGTACAGAAGACACCACAAGACAAAAAGTAGCACAGGTGCGAGTCTAAATTAAGTTGTTCTATTCCATCGACAAAGGATGAATACAAGGGGAAAGCTTCTTTGAGTCATCGTTGTGAAAATACCATTTGGGGAAGAACTTCGTCGGTGAGCTTGTGGTTGCCCTTGGCAGTGGCAGAGCATTTGAGAAGCTCCCAGTCTGTGCCTCCTGACTCCTCCCAGCTCCATCAGCAAACTCTATAAAACCATCAAGCACAACTCAAACTCGACGACAACAGCAGCGACAGCTACAAAACCATCTCTTCGGCTTCAGGTTATGAAACAATTTGAACGACTATGATCAAACTGATCTTCGTTCTACAGCAAGAATTGAAACAGAGAAATTTCCAAGAACTGTCACATACGATTATTGACACCAAGAGTGTAGGCAAGCCCTTCTTGTTGGTGGATCGAATCAACTTGAGATTCTCCCTGAAAATCTCGGACCTCAGCTTGATCTCCTCCACCGTCTCGTACCGCTTCCTCATACCAACCACAACACCCCCGAGCACGACCAAAATCGAAAAAAGGTCAAAACTTCAACAGAGACGGGCGAATCGACAACTAAAGAGCACACCCAGATGAGCGATCGTCAAGTGGGCGCTCATATATAACCTTTGGCGAAGCGAGCGAAGGAGGGGCATGCCGGGGTTGTGCCGACGATCTGGAGAATGGATGACTCGAGGTCTTGGAGGAGGCCGCGTCGGTGACTAGCCGGATAGGGTTGGAGTCCTCGAAGCTCGCTGCTGGCGGCAGAGCAGCGACCGCCGGAGAAAGGAAGGAACACAGAAGCCTCGCACTAGCGCATTTTCTCCTCTCTCTACGCTTCTCTCTCTCTCTCTGGCCCCTGGTGGTTTCCAAGATGGTGGGTCGGAGAATGGACGAGTGAACGAGAAGGCAGACGCGAATGCGCGCTGGAATCTTTTTAAAACTACGACGTGAGAGAAAATTCCATAAGAATCCACGAGGCCATGTTTCCATCCAGGCTTGCACGTGGTGACCCAATTGGTGCCTATGGCAGTACAGCAATTAACGAATGGGCAGGCGGTTAATTTCGTTGTATTTTGGATGTTTTGTTTTTCCTTTTTCCTCCTGCGCCCTGACGGTACGATGACGGGGAAGCCTGGATGTTTGAATTGTTGTTGTTTTTGTTTTGTTGAATGTGGTTTGATACGGTACACGAGATAACAAATGAAGCTTAATATTAACAAAAAAAAAAATATGGTTTTTTAATAGTGTCGTGTAATAATGGAGCTAATGAAATATTTTCATTGTTAACTGCAGTTTCTGTTTAAATTTATTATGTACAATAACAAAGATTTCTCATTCATTCCTTTTGTATTGAGCCGTATTGTCATTTAGAAATAGATTCGAAATCATTAATTTTTTGAGATGCCACAGCTTCGAATTATATTATGGCAAATATATTCTTCGGAACACAAAACCTAGATCGTTATATGCACAACAATTTACAGAGAGGTCAGGCACATGTAAGACATTTATAATTTACTATGATACCGCGAATGCACATCATCACGACGGATTCCTGCTTGTGTATCTTTCTCGAGATTTAGAATATCTGCCCATTAGTCTCTATGCTTGAAGTGGCTCGGGTAGTGTTGCTATTCCACTTCACTCATTAACTAATTGATGCGCGGAACTCATCTTTTCCTCATTTGAGCGGTCAATCTGGGGAGACATAGGCTCTTTTGTGTTGCAAATCATTAATGTGTCTCAAAGTGATTTGTAGGGGGCCTTTGCACCACTAGCAAAACATCTAATGAGGATATGGCAAGGGTTGGAGTGGTTTGAATGTTTTGTGTGAAAATAGATTTTTTTGGCAATTAGCAACTAAATTAGGGTGAGCAGGGTCTAGGGTAGAACCGAGAACCTGGAGAACCGAAAGAAAAAAAAAAAAAAAAGACCGATGGTTCCTGTTCGGTTTCTAGTTTCTAGTATTAGTTCCTCGGTTCGTTCTCGTTCGTATTTTAAAGAACCGCCGGTTCCGGGTCCGGTGCCCGGGTCTATGGCAACGCGAACCGAAACCAACCGATAACCGGAGATTTTTGTTAGAAGAAGACCCTAAACTTTCCAATTAACCATCCAGCACCTCTTCACTCTGTTTGCTGTCTCGCTCAGCCCTCGTCCGTCAGACTCGGTTCATCAGTCTCTTCACCGCTTGTCACCCCGCATACCCCTCCGCCTGAGCTCGTCTAGTCGCCGCCTAGCCCCGTCGCCCTCGCCTCTGTCACCAGTTCGCCTCCACCTCGCTCATCCCCACACTCGCTCCGGGATTCGCGCCGTCGCCTTCAGCTCGACCCCGAGCTCTAGTCGGCTCGTCGCGCCAACCCAGCCCGCCATAGACTCTCTCGCTCTTGCTCGAGGTAGGCAGAAACACTACCCTTCCCTTCTTTGGTGTCTGCTGATTTTGGTTCTGCCCCGTTCATCGGTTCTTTGGAGGCCTGCGATTTCCGGCTTGCAGAGATTTTTGATTTTTGCCCTATTTCGATTAAAAGGCAGCAATGCCTTCCGTTAGTTTAGATTGTCTTAGGATGGACGATGGTTAAAAGTGTCGGTTGTGGTTGGGTCGTGGATCTGGGATGAGCTTGCATTCAGATGTTTTTCTGTTCGCTGAACTATATAGATATTGGATTGATCTGAAGATGGAACTCCCCACGTGATTGCCGAGATGTGTGGATGTCTTGAACTTTAATTGCAGTGATTGCCGAAGCATGTTGATGTTTTTGGATGGAGCATGGTGACGTGGTATGCGTTTCTTTTCATTCCTGTCATATTTTACTGAGCTTCCTTTGTGCGTGGCCCGGGTGAATCTTGGAGGAAGTGATTGTAGCACTGATTAATTTTGATCTCGTTGAGGGCTCCAAGGTTTGATGAGTATGAGCGAAAAGTACCATGACCGCGTTGGAAGCCTGAATTGAAGGCGCATGACGAGGGTCTGTCATTTGTTAGTATGATTATCTTGATCATTTTGAACAAGAAAGTTTGCAAGAACGGGTACTGATGATGTAGACCCTTTATGAGTAGTTATGCTAGTGTTGTAGATCAAGCGCATGTAGGGGTTTCTAGTAGACATTGTATCCCTTCTAACTTCCATGGATACCTAACAATTCAAAATTTGATATTTGCTCCTTGCAGTGAAAAGCGAGAGATTATTGACGACATTGGAGGAGTCGATGTTGTCGTTCGGACGCGTAGGTTTGGGAAAGGCGGGGTATACGAGCGACAGTAGGAGGTTGACAGGGGCTGTCTGTTCTTTGTATGGGGAGGGCGGGGAGAGGGTCTGAGGAAAGGGGGTGGGGCGGGGAGAGCACTTGAGGAGGACGCAGCCGATACTCAGCGGCGGACGGGAGTCGAGAGCGAGCACGATGGACAGAGGGGCCGTAGATGCACTCATGGGCTAGTACCTCCTGGCTATTGCGAGGCTCATGGGCGTGGATAGCGAGACGCAGCTTCCCTGCTGCGCGAGAGCCTCGCATTAGCGCTGTGCTGCGGAGGAGTCTGTGCGAGCGTGGGCGGAGCGTCGGCCGTTTGCTGAGCTTAGAGAGTAGCCGGGGCGCAGGGGAGCGTCTGACCTCTGACGAGAGGGCCGGCGCGCGCGCTCGTACCTCGGGTTAGCAATCTCTCCGTGTGGGAGATCCGTTTTCTCTGCTACTCATACTCTCTGAGGGAGGGGCGCTCCTTATGTGGCAGCGTCAAACCACGGCGCATACAGCGGTCGGGCGGGCGGAAGGACGGAAGAAGAGAGAGGCAGCGCGACGGGCGGCCGACGAGAAGACGCGGTCCGAGACGGCAGCGGCATGCAGGTTTACTAGGTCTTGTGCGTGTCGGAGGTTCTTGTATTATTCCTTATTTTGGAGCGACGGGGCGCGGGCCCGGCGTAAGGAGGGGCCGCGCAGAGGCGAGGGAGGGGGGAGGGGTAGGTATTGGGTATGCGGTTGCTT
>JAGVVM010010144.1:0-15171 GCA_019149425.1 Psidium friedrichsthalianum | reverse complement strand
AATGTACTAGTAAACTACTTTACCAATTATAAATAATTACGTAAGCTTGATCTTTCACGAGAATGGATTTACACTATCTTGATGCAGCCTCACTACTGTAGAAAAGTGCACTTAATTTTGCATGATTACAAGGAATAATAGATCATAATATCTTTCAACAGTTAAGCTTTTCAACTAAACAATTTCTAGAGCAACAATTGGATATAATCATTCAGCACACCTTCACCTTCACGAACTCCTCCTTCATAGTTTCGGCATGGCTGGTCATTGAAGCATCTTTGGAGAAGCAAAAGAGCCATTAGAGGTGGTAGTACATTCTTGTCCTAATGCGGAGTAGCTTTTTTTCTAGGTTTTCCTAAAATAGATGTTAAGCTAATATTCCATGTTGATAGCTTTTTGCTAGACCTCTAACACAGCAGTGTATATCCCCAAGAAGCTAGAATCCTCTTGTTGGTCGTTTCCATCAAGGTGTTTGGGTCACTTCAGCAATCTTTCTTAAAAACATAGCTATATGGACTTTATACACCTTATCTGACCTAATCTGTCAGGTTTGATATCAAATAATTGGTAACCAGATCTTTTTGGCGCCCTCAACGATGTTTGCATGAAAGTTGCGTTAGACTTATGCGATTTTACCCGATGGCCATAATGAGATTTTAGCTATAGATATCAAACATCTGAACACCAAAGTAAATTAAATACTAAATCGATAGTTGAAAAACATCAAAAATTATTTTAAAAGAGTTTTTAACACCCTTGACCAATCTCGTTCTCTCCCCCTCTCTCCTCCTCTACGCCTCTCTCTCTCTCTCTTATCTCTATCTCTCATCTCTCTCTCTCTCTCTCTCTCTCTCTCTCTCTCTCTCTCTCTCCTCTCGTGTATTCTGATTACAAATGCCAACCTCAAATTATCAAGGTTAAGCATACTTTTGTAGACACTATTAAGGCTTTCACCCTATTTTGGTTATTTATGAAATAGTTGCCAATTTTTAGATATTTGCTATTTGGTCCATAGAAAAAGATTTCTTTGCAATTAAGTCCTAATGTTTTTGACGATCCCATTGAGTTCGGCTTAGCCAGCCTGTGGGACTTCACTTTTGGTTTCGTCTTTATTCTTTTTTGGGCTTAATAAGAGCATTTTTTGAGAATTAAGCATTTAATTTTAAAAGGCTTTTTTCTTTAGTTGAAGTTTAATTTGGGCTGAATCTGAGCTTAAATAGGCAGTAAGGCCTTCAAATTTTCAGCCTAGCCTCCCTCCTAGGGATTTGGTTAGCCTTATCACTAGAGGGGATGAAATTGGTAATTTTAAAGGAATTTTAAAGAAAATTCAATGACGGAAAAAGTAAAATGAGTATGCTAAGAACTCGGTTCATATGATGATAAACTAGTAAGATCAAGAATATCCGCGAATGCAGTGTTGTGACACAATATTACCCCAATCACAATACATGTGTAAAAGAGTAAGGAAAAGAGGAATGTGTACACACAGTTTCGAGTGGTTCTTCTTTATTCAAGCTATGTCCCCTTCTTCATGTTGGCAGTCCGACGACTGCGATTCCATAATGTATAACTCAGAGAATGTACAATATGGTTAGGAAACTTCCCATCGAAATTCTTTACACTTGTATATTCTCCTCTAAGTATAATAGTGTTGATCAAGGGAGTGTGAAGGATGTGAAGTTCTCACTCGTTTGTCTTGGAATTCTGAATCCCCATTCCCTTTGTCTCTTTTCTCTAAGCTTTGAGGTTCCCCCCCCCCCCCCCACCCCCCCCCCCCCCACCCCCCCCCCCCCCCCCTCCCCCCCCCCCCCATTTTTTTTTTTGGAAGGAAGCTTTGAGTTTGGCTTCCTTTCTGTACTCCTAAATCCCAACTTCTCGTTGCAAGATCTCCAAAGGATCGCTCTCCAAACATGCCCATTTGGACGATACTACTATACAAAAGATTCGTAGGTGTGAGGTTAAAAATAAGAAGAAAGAATCCCCCTTTGGATAAAAGCGCCCATAATCGTTATATGGATTTCCATAGATGGATTGCTTCATTAAGTGAATTACCACGTCAACCTTTAATAGTATCCTTGATTGATCTTCATGATTGAGAATCTCCAAGTACGAATCTAGCTCGAGCACTAGCCGTTGTGATGAGATATTAAATTCATTAAATCATGCTTAAAGTAAATCTCTTGATAATCTGGTTGTTGCTTGTGAAACACCCTCTCAGAGCTTAAGGCATCATTTCAGCACCTGAGCTCATTGCATAACGTTTGAGCTCCCTACTCAATGTCTGAACCTTCTCACAACATCTAAGTTCCAAGCAACCTCTGAGACCCTCACAACATCATCTAAGTACATCTTGTCAATTCAATCCTATGTATCCACACATCTTTGGACTATCTATAAGACTTACCTTCTATAGCATTAACTCAAATATAAGAGATTATGGATTGTTTTGTCAACTTCAAAACTACTCAAGGATTTTTCTCAACAATCTCCCCTTTTTTGATGATGACAAAACCATCCAAAAGAATATATCAATTGTTGTGTAAGAAATGTCAATAACACAATGATTTGTCACTTTGGGTAATTTTCCTAAACAAAGATATATCATATAATAATTTTAGCAAAAGTTAAGTTCTGGAAAAAGATGAATTTAAGGTTTGAATTCTTTCTCAAAGATAGTGTGATTTTCTTTCAGAACTTCTAAAGACCTAGTTAGAGTTTATAAGGTCTAAGTTATTTTAATTTTGATAAGTGAGAATTAAATAACTTGTTGTTAGAGCAATATGATGAATAGGTTTAAAAGCATAGATACTTATTCAGAGCATAGGAAACATTCAGAGTCACATCACATAAGTATGCTACAGATTTGAGTGAAATCACATAAGTATGTTGTTATTAGAACTTGTTTACAGAATGACTTGAGTTATCCTCAAAAACCTATTCTTGTGATATTCACGGAATCTGTGAGAATCTGTATCATTCTCAAAACTTGTATGCACAGAACAGCTTAATCATTCTTGTTAGGTGTATGCCCTAAAGTAACCATGCGGTTGATGTATTTGTGTATTTTATTGTATTTTTAATCGATTAATGGTAACGCGTGCTCATTCATCTTCTCCAACCTCTTTAGATGAATGAAGTCTATGAGATTAGTTGTGACCGAACCTATCCTTAAGACATCGAGGATATGTGTGATAGGTTTCAATATATCATAATCTCTAAAACTATTTTAGTCAATAGATTATTGAGTGGACATTAATAATCCTATCGAGACTAGTGCATTCTAGGAATCTCACTTTTGGGTATTGGATGGCCCAGTAGGGATGACGAGTCGCAAGTCATTGGACATGAGATGTTCGGGTTGGAACGCGGGTGATTTATATAGATGAATTCACTGAATGTGACACACAATGAACGATGAACAAGCATGAAAGCTTTGTGCCTAGTTAATGTCTAATCGTTCAGGCTTTCATGTGTAAAGAATCCTCAGACCTAAGGCATAATGATGACTTGTATGTCAATGGCTATTTATCGTAAGTGTGTAAATTGGACGGTAAGCGATCTTCCTTTGTACTTGATGGTCATAATTTGTTTGCATGTGAAAGTCACAGGTGTGTGCAACAGTTGGGATCTGTCTCCTTGCTCACGAATATGGTGATGTCCTATGCCATCCTATTCGTGACAATGCATTGAAAAATCCTCAACCGAGGTTGACGAGAATGTTCTGTGTTAATGCATGTCAAATAGATTGATGCATATGATCGAACTGGTGGCTTAACAATTCAATGGCCTTTCATTCGATTGAAACATGGGTAAGATAGAGGGATTGAATTTTACTATAAACCAAAGTAGAAAGATTCATGTGCTCTTACAATATTCACATTGTCTGGATAGCCAATGATATATGCTAAATATCACTTATGTCTTATGGGACCTAGAGATTGATTAGGGATAGTCAACTCTCTTGATGATACTAATTGGGTTAGTATACGTCCTACTGCCAACTCAGTAGTGAATCTAGGATGTCACACATCATAACCAATGCGTGATAACATTGAAATAGAAGATGAAATTACAAAGATGTTTGTAGTCAAGACTATAGAGATAGTCCATCGAAATTAGATCAAATGGAATTTGATTCTAATTTCAAAATCACGAATGGATAAGCATGAATCAAGCACCGGCCTCAGCATGATATCATATTGATGTGACATCGCACGAATCAGAAGATGATAAGGTTTATAATCTAAAGAATAAAATTATAAGATTTCTTATCCAAGAAAACTCAAAGGGATAAGGTTTGTTACCCATTAGACAAAGTGATAAGATCACGTGACGTGAGGCGAAGCGGATAGCGAGATAGGGCTATGATGGGGTAGCCACCGTCTAGTATTGGCCAGTAGCGCACAACCTTTGATCTAGTCAAAAGGCCCCATAGCACCACCTTTGATCAAAGTAAAGGCGGTGGACCAAACCATCACCTCAAACTGCCCTAAAACAGGCAGTTCTAAGGGTTACCCCAACCCCTATTTATAGGGGTTGGGGGCAAAGGAAAAGAGAGCTCTTCCCTATGGTTTTAGGCCCATTCCTTCCTCTGTTTGAGTGAGTTTCATGTCATTTTTCTTTGTGCATGTGTGAGAATTGTTCGTGCACGATACACTTGAGGTTTAGGGTCATTTTGATCAAAGATTGAGCTTGGTTCGTCACGTCTCAAGGGTGCTAGCACGACTGAGGAGCAACATCTGTAAGCCTCGTCTTCATTGTCGTGCAATTGGTGGTGTGTCTAAGTTAGAGGGCTCGACATTTGTGGAGTCGATAACATAAGGAATCAAGTCAGTTTAGGCATGCTCTTTAAGGTAAGCCTCGAACACTCTTAATGTAAGTTTTAGATTTCAATTGAAATGCACGAATGGTCCTGGTAAGGAAGATCCACATACGAGTTATGTTTATTCCGCTTGCTATTCTATTTTGATGAAAAAGTATTGAAATTTCCCATATGAAAACCAACAATTCTTGGGTTGGAAGCTCTAAGCAATATTTGCTTGGGGTATCATCTGCTGTTCCAGCAGTATTAGTGTCCATTGTTTGTGAACTATCTTTTTGACTCTCCTCCCCCTCACATTATGCTTCCTTATGAGTAACAAACTTAGAAATATCTATTTTCTCAATCATTTCTTTATTAAATTGTGCTTCCATTGTAATAAACTCAGCTTGAAGTTCTTTCTCAATCCAACTGATCATATGACTGCTGTACAGGCTTAGGAACTTTTGAAGACTCACCAGTTTCTCTATCTTCAACCAGGATAAACTCTTCTTTCTCAGTTTCTTCCTTTTCTTTTTCTTTCTCCTTTTCTCGCACTTTCTTGCTCTTCTTTTTCTTTCTCCTTTTTTTTTTTCTCTTCCTACTCTTTCTTCTCTTTCTCCTACTGCTCAATCTAAGCAGCAATCTCATCCTCAACTATTGTCCTCACAATTGTCTATGACTTCATCAATTTCACCCTCACTTGCCAAGGAAGCCTTAGATGTTTGTTTATCTGACTCAGTTGCAATCCTTTTTAAGTAACTTCTGAGCTAGTTTTCTCTTCTTCTAGCTTGGCTTTGATGACTTGTGAGGCAATATTTTCATCCTCCTCTAGTGGATTTAGAGGATGGTCCTACAGAAAGAAGGGCTTGTAATCTGTTCAGTAGGTGATGAAGGTTCTTCTAGTAAAGGTACAGTCTATTTTTGAAAAATAAAGTTGGTATCAACTTTACCTTTTCAAAAACTTTACCAACAAGGAAAATACTTAACCTCTCATACCAGCCTCGGGGTGCTTGTTGAGTCCATAAAGAGCTTCTTGAGTTTGTAGATATGATCTGAGCGCTTTGGATCTTCAAACCCTGGTACTTGTTCCACATATACTTCTTCCTTGATGTAGCCATTCAAAAATGTGCTTTTGACATCCATTTTGTTATAGCTTGAAGTTGTTTGTAGCAAGCAAATGCTATGAGTAATCTAATAGATTCAGTCTTGCTACGGGTGCATGTGTTTCATTGTAGTTAATCCCCTCTTCTTGAGTGTATTTCTTGCCTATGAGTTTTTTCCTTATTTCTCATAATTTGACCTTGTCATCCAACTTATTTTTGAATACCCACTAGTTCCAATTATTGAGTGATCCTTAGGTCTGGGCACAAGTTCCAAAACTTCATTGAGTTTGAATTGATGTGCTCTTGTTGCATTGCTTCAATTTAGCTTTCGTCCGCAAGAGCTTCTTCAATTCCTTTGGGTTCTACTTTTGATACAACTACAAAAAGTGTTTATGGCACTTTTGAGTTTGGATTTGGTCTCGACTCCATCTTCCACATTTCCGATGACGTTATCCGTAGGATGATTGGATTTGTATTTCCAGTTCTTGCTAATTCTTCTATCTTGATCATCTTTTGGAGAAGGATCTTGGTTCCCTTTCTCAAATGATATAGCAGTCTTAGTATCATCAATGTTCCGAGTAGCTTCAGATGATGTTTTATCCTCAAATGAGAGAATCTACTCAGATGATGGATTTTTCTCAAATGATATGGTAATATTAGCGCCTATTTTTCTAAGTGTCACTTCTATCTTCAAACCTGACGTTAATTGATTCTTCGCCTATTCTTGAATTCTTGTTGAAAGCTTCGTATGCCTCGCTTGAAGTGGAATATCTAAGGACCACTCCTTTATCTGATCATTTGTCATACTTTCTTGGACAATCAGTTGAGTTTTTGAAAATAAAACATTTATAACTAAATAAATGAAAGTATGCCATGTATGGTTTCTTGCCTTTATAAAGCTCATAGGGATTTTCTCAAGCAATGGTATCATAAAAACTCGATTTATGATATAACATGCAGTAGAAATAGCTTTTACCTAGAAATTAGAAGGAGCTTTGCTTTCAATCAAGAGAGTTCAAGCCATTTCTTGTAAAGATCGATTTTTTCTCTCAACTACTTCATTTTGTTAAGGAGTATAAGGAGACGAAAAATTATGTTGAAAATGTTAGGTGTATGCCCTAGAGCAACCATGTGATGGTTGTATTTGGACATTTATTGAACTTTCAATCATATTAATACAAGAGGTGTTCATTCATTATGTGCCATTTTTAATGAATGAAGTTCATAAGATCAATTGTGACTGAACTTATTCTCAAGACATCGAGAATATGTGTGGCAAGCCTTAGTTAAACACGATCTTTAAACTATTCCTGGTCAATGGATCATTGAGTGGATATCAACAATCCTATTGAGACTAGTGTATTCTAAACTTCACCATTGAGTATTTGATGCTCAAGGGGATAACGAGTTATAATTCATTGGACATTAGATATTCGAGTTAGAATGTAGGAGCTCATAACAGACAAGTTCACTGAACGTGATACACGTTGAATGACTAACAAGCATAGAAGCTTCTCGCGAGGTTAATATCTAATCATTTATGCTTTGATTAGGTGTAAAGATCCTTAGACCTAAGGCACGATGTTGGCTTGTACGTTAAGTGGCTATGGTTCACAAGTGCAATATTGACGAGTCGTCGATTTGTCTCTGTACTTGATGGTCATAGTTCGTTTGCATACGAAGTCACAAGCATGTGCACTAGTTGGATCTGTCTCCTCATTTAAGTATGAGGTTGATTCCTATACTATCTATTCATGATGGTGCATGGAAAATCCTCAATCGGGGACGAGAATGTCTCGTGGATGCGCACGTCAGATAGATTGATGCATATGATCAATATGGCGGCTTAACTAATAATCCATGCCCTTTGTTTAATCAGGACATAGTAAGATAGAGGGATCGAATTGCACTGTAACTAAAGCTGACAGGTTCATTATGTTCTTGCAACATTCACACTATTTGGATAGTTATGATATATTACTAAATGTCATCCATGGCTTGTGGAATCCAGAGATTGATTAGGGATAGTCAATCCTCTTGGTGATACTAATTGGTTAGTATACGTCATATTACTAACTCAGTGGTGAACATAGGGATGTCACACATCATAACTAATGCATAACGACATTGAAATGGAAGATGGAACTATAAAGATGTTTGCAATCGAGACTACAGTGATAGTTGAGTGAAATTAGATATAATGAGATTCGATTCTAATTTCTAAATCACGAACGGATAACCATACGATGGAAGCACAACCTCAGCATGATGTCATACTGATGTGATATCTACATAAATCGCGAGATGATAAGGTTTATCATCTAAAGAATAAGAAATAAGATTTCTATCTAATAAAAGTCAAAAGATAAGGTTTGTCATCCATTAGACAAAATGATAAGATCACGAAGCATGAGAAGCTAACAACTTGGAAATGAAATAGGAAGATTGCAACAAGACGGAGAAGCACTAAAGGGAATTAGCCAGGGGCCAATTTGGGTTACCAGCTGGTAGTCAAAGGATGCTACCACCTTTGATCGAGGCTGGTCAAAGGCAGTTTACACCGTTTTTGACTAGCTAAGGTGATGCAAAGAGTTGGCCGAATTGACCAGCCCTTTCCCTATCCTAACCCCTATAATAGGGGTTAGGGGTTTAAGGGTTCAAGAGAATTTTCCCTTAGTTTTCTAGCCCGTTCCCTCATCCATTCATGTTATACCATGTAGTTTTTCTTTGTGCATATGTGAGAATTGTTCTTGTACTAAACACTTGAGGGTACTGAGACTGTTCGTGAAAAAAAAATCGAGCTTGGTTCGTTACATCTCAAGGGTTGTTAGCACGACCGAGGAGCGATTATCCACAAGCCTCATCTTCCATTGCTACGCACTTGGTGGTGTGTCAAAACGAGAGGCTCGACGTTTGTGGAGCTTAAGAACATAACGAATCAAGTCGACTCAGGTGTGCTTCTTGAGGTAAGCCTCGAACCCGCTTGGTGCATATTTTGGTTTTCGATTGAAATGCATAGATATCTCCTGAGTAAGATCCATGTATGGGTATGTTTTATTCCACAGTGCATATGACGTTTTTTGATGAAAAGTTTCAAAATTTCCGTACAAAACCAACAGAAAACTATTTTCATCAACAAAGTTTACAAACGTTGAATTTCAAATCTCCCCCATGGTATGTTTTGATACTGGAAATGAATATCCCTTTTCATTTTCAACTTTCTTAAAAAAGTTTTCAAATATGAAAATGCATCATTCTTGTGTTCAAAGAAGAAAACCCAAGTAAATCTAGTATAGTTATTTATTATTACCAGACAATACTTTTACCTCCAATGTTCTGAGTTCGAGAAGGTCCAAATACATGCATGTGTAAAAGCTATAGAGCATGGTCACTGGAAACTTGATTTATTGATTCGTAAGAATTGACCTATTTCTCAAGCATGCAAGCATCACACAGCTTTGCTTGCTCAAATTTGGCATTAAGAAGTCCTCTCACAAGCTCTTTGTGGAGAGCTTTGAGATTTGCTTAAAGCTTATGTGTCCTAGCTTCTCATGCCAAAGTTCTAAGTCTTTTTTTTACGGATACTAGGCATTTCACATCCTTAGATGATTTATCAAGAAGATATATATTGCCATATCTATATCCAGTGAATGAGCACTTGTTGTCTTGACTAACACTGAGCATTTATCCTCCACAAAAGATATTTTTATATCCAATATCACTTAATTGGCTTATACTTATAAGATTAGAATTCAAACCCTTAACCAATGAGACGTCATTGATGAAAAGGTTGCTAATCTTCGCGTTTCCTTTGCCAATATTATTCCTTTAGGCTTATCGCCAAAGGAAACAACTTCCTCCATCAAACTTAGTAAGATTGATAAATATATTGGAGTTTCTAGTAATGTGTATAAAAAACACCCACTATCAAGATATCATTTGTTTCCTCTTTTCATTAGTACCTACAAACATTAAAAAAAAAAAAAGGCTCAAGCTTTTTCTAGTAGCCAAATCTATTTGGGTCCTTTTGGGTTAGTGGAGTTTGTAAATCTCAATATATCTCTAGTAGGTCTCCACATCTTAGGACAATAACTTCTAGAATGCCTTGGATCACAACAGTTTGTGCATTTTGAAACATTTTGTCCTTCAGATCTTACAAATTGCTTGTAAAAGTGATTTTTATATGCATGCCTAGGGGGTCTTTCCTAAGTCTTTCCTTATCTATAGGAAAATTAGTTTTCAAATCACTTTACTTATAAAAACCAAGTCTAGATATATTATAGTAAAGAACTTGTACGAAAGAATATGTTGTAAGGTTATTGAACTTGAGGAAAATTTTGTCTCATATCTGAAATTTCCTTTTTCAATGAAATATTTTAAGTTTTCAAGGATTCATTTACCCCTTTTAAAGAGTCATTTTGATTTTTCAAAGAATTTTTCTTAGTTTGTAGCAGATCATTTTTCTTTGAAACCAGATCAGATTTATTTTGGTTTATAAAAACTCATTTTCAAGAAAATTTATTTTATTCTTTTGAGAAACTTCACTTTGCTTTAAAACACGGGATTCCTTTTTCAATTGTGAAATCCTTTTAAGAGCATTTTTCCCATAATCTGAGCACATTTCATCTATAAAATCAATACCTCAGAAGGAAATGCCAGAATGAGTATCTCAGATTCTTCCTTATGATTCTGAGTTGGCCATTAACCAATGCTTGGCATTATTCCTCATTCACTTTCACATTATGTGTCGCTCCAGGATTCAACTTTAGAGCGTTCTGTGGATTTTTTCATCATTTCCTTTCTTTCTTTAGAAAGAAGACAGTTTGGCTTGATGTGCCCTTTGTTTTTTGCATCCATAGCAAATCACATTGTCTTTGCTTTCTCTTGTCCACCAAATGAATCATCTCAGATTATATTGCTTGAAAATTCTCTTTTGGCTTTGAGATTTCTACTTTTCTTTGCTATTCGTCCAAATCTCTTGAGCATAAGTGCCTAATTCCTCATCGTCTTCATCCTTTAGAATTGAGACATTAGAATCAACATTAGATTTTCAAGGAAGTAGAATTCGTTCCTTTTTAAAATGTTCTTTCATTGATCTTTTGGTCTCATAGGATTGAGAGTTTCCAATGTGGTTCGTCCAGGGCAAGCATAAATAAAAAGTCTCTTATAACTAATACAACAACTCTTATCCTTGAAATATCAAGATAATTTCATTTCATCCCAATATCTTGCATATTTTCATATTATGCAAAGATATAACAAAGATATGATGTTGTGCAGAATCTGAACTGTAAGCCTGTGAATTTCGGCAATAACCCTAAATTTGTTTCAATAAGCATAGATACCATACCTTCGCAAGGTCGGTTCTTGAGCTTGACTTCAAGCTTGCGGGTAACTTCTTTACAGTTCCTCCTCTAGGTGCCGCTATGAACACACAATAAATGAATTTCCCTTTTTCAAACTCGTCGGGGCTTTGGTTGCCAACATTTTCATAGCTTTCTTCCATTTCTTTTCTTCAAAGTAGTCTTACTTCCTTTGAAGAAGAAGCTTCAGCCTATAGCAACTACATTTGGCTTCATGTCGTGTATTTTCCTTCTCATAAATTACAGCATGTTGTATAATTTAGTCAGAGTTTTCTCCATGTTATGCAGGTGAAAGTTTTGCACAAACTAGAGAAGGATTGGGCAAAGATTGGAGGACGCAAATCCTATAGGTTAATTCTTATCCATAATAGGTTCAACCGTGCCAATTCTTTGCTATGTACCAAATCATTTACAACAAGATCATTAATCAATGATCCTTTAGCCATTATGATACGGTACAATGCCTTCAGTATCTCATATCTAAGGTTTGAACCATGCTCATCAAAGAATTCCTTTAAGTACCAGATGAGTTGACCAACATTTTCCATGCTTTCGTACTTCTTTTGAAATTTATTATTCATCCCGAAGGGCCCCCCCCAATGTTTATGATCTAACCTTTTCAGTCATCTCATGCCAGCTATCTAAGTGATCATGTTCCTTTGGGGTCTGCACCCTTAGGAAAGAGTTGGCATCTTTTCATCAAGCAATATACCCGATTTTTTCTAAATTGAGAACTTGTCCAAATTCTTCAACCAGTCCAATGAAATAACAATTCTTGTCAAGAATTAAATCCAAACATTTGTTCCCATTTTTTGCAAAGCATATATTCTACGCGAAAAATAAATTTTAGCAGCTGTCCTATCAAAGTACTTATTTCATTTTTGTCTTTTGAATGAAATAGATCCTCCACTAATTTATATCAAACCCAATACACCTTAAAATGTAAAACGATAATTTTTTGTTGTGTAAATATACAGTGGGGATTGGAATCCCATCAATCCGAGTTCACCTCACTCGATAATTGTTGGTGTTTTTTATGACTCCATTGAGACTTGAATCACCTTATTCAATGCATTGATATGAGTCCCACTCATACCTTTGGCCTCTAACTATACAAGTCTCCTTGATAGTTATTGACTTACGATCATAGTTAGTCTAGCGCATCGTTTTCTTGACAATATTGAAAATGTAAATGATCCTTCCACTTGACAGTTTTTGGAAGTCCATTCGGCTCCAGCCCCCAACATCATAATGCTTAATGGAGTGGTTCAATATTATAAATGACAATTTAACCCCTGTGTATCCATAGTGCAAGTAAAATCACTACTATAAAATATTGGATCAAACCACAATGATTAAAAGCTATGAGTCCTGAAACCCTTTATAATTAATATATTGATGTAGGAGGTTTAGGTCATTAAACAGTCACAGTTTGCACATTAACCAATTTACATACTCACCTAAGTAGATAAATACATAGATGTCAAATGCCTAAACATTCTATTTCTTCTTCTATGTGGTAATCACGAACCTATGTTTTAATGGGTCCTCTCAGCCATGAGACCGCAGGTACTATCATATCACCACCCCTTTCTCACACAAGAATTAAATTCATAACTTAAAGTTTCGGAAGGCACAAAAAACTGTCTCTAGTAAAATAAAAGTAGCAATAGTTCATCAATTCAAAAGTGATTTAGCTCCAATTTTTTTTTTTCCGAGGTAATTATAATAATCAAGACTCGTGGCCACGAAATAGAAAACAATTTTTCCAAACAAATTGGCCGTTCACAAAAATTACTATGAACCTAAATCCATTAATGCACGAATACAACACCTAAAAAACCTGGCTCTAGCGTTGACCACTGTGGATTTTGACGTTGAACACATATGGGGCAAAATAAAATTATAAACACAGTGGAAATAAACCAAACCCGTATGTGGAATCTCCAAAGGTGTATCATGTATTTCAATCAAAAATCAAACTAAACGAAGAAGGGGGTTTTTAAGTGTTTGACTACTTGATTTTTTTGGCCAATTTTATTTTTTAGAAATTTTTTAAGAAAAATCCATAAAAGGTTTAGAAAATTGAAAAAATCAACTTTGGGGACCTCAGCCTAGCCTGGGAACCAACTTTGAGGGCAAAATAATTTTCCATAATTTTTCACATTTTTTGCATTTTATTTTCAAAATTCATAAAAACAAAAGAAATCAAAAATGAAAATTGGAAAATCAACTCTGGGAACCTCAGCTAGCCTAGGGAACTAATTTTGAGCAAAAAATAATTTCCTTATTTTTTGCATTTTTCTGCATTTTTATTTTCAAAAATTCCTAAAAAAAAATCATAAAAAATAGAAATTACAAGAATCAACCTTGGAAGCCTTGCCAAGCCAGGGAACCAATTTTGAACAAAAATATTTTCCTTCTTTGGGAATTTTTAATTTTTTTCAGAATAGGAACATAAATAGAAATTATAAAAAATAGTTTGAAAGCCAAAAATTACCAAAATAGTCACTAGTTTTCCTTTATTTTCCCTTTATTTTTGCTTAATAAATTTGGAGAACTTCAATCTGGAATATAGGGTTCCTTTGTTATTTCATTTTTTAGATCATTTAAAATTTTATAAGAAATTCGGCATTTTAGCTCTATAATTTTCCAATTTTAATATTTCTATAGTCCCTTTCATCCTCCTCTATTTTTAAAAATTAAAATCCAGTCCAAAAGCCCTCAAACTGTCCAATTTCGCTAAAAAGGACAGAATGCAAGTTTTAATTTTTCAAATTAGTCCCTAAAATCACTAAAACATGCAATTAAAAAATTTTTTTTTTTTCTAGGGACTAATTGAAATAGGGCGACGTCACCCCTCGATTTTGATCTCCTGAATCACGTTGGTGGTGTCAATTTTTTGTAATAAGGCCATTATGACTTTGGATTTTGCAAAAATAGGTTCTCGGGTTCAAACCCAAAAATTGGGGTTTTTACGCTAATACTGAAGAATTTTCCTGGGGGAAATACCCTTTTCAAGAAATCCAATGTCCCTGAGTCCATTTTAGAGTCAATTTTGGGAAAAGTGGGCTAATTTGGGGTCAATTTGGGAACATTTTCATCCAAGCGGGTCGAACCAGGTCGGGTCCCAACCCGACCAATGACCCGCACTAATTCATCATCCCTCCTCTAGAAGTCTTTCCTCGCGCGCGGCTTTGATTTTCAAGCTGAGAACCCATAGATCGGCAAGATTCTGGGGCATCTCCTTTCATTGAGAGAGGATTTTAGGGCTGGAGATTTTCGGCTAGAGGGGATAAAAAGGAGGGGGATTTCTATAGGTGCGGGGGGGGGGGGCGGCGAAGGACGACCATTGAAATCGGCTAAAAAACGCCATTGGCTTCATCGAAAGCTCGAACCATAGTTGATTTCTCACTCCTCTTGGCGATTTCGAACGCTGGGATTGCGTCAGAAAGTTTCTGCAACGCAAGGACCCCCCAGATCGTCATCGTTTGGAAGTTTTCGTGTGAAATCAGTGAGGTTTCCATTTTTGCTCAGTCCGAGGTCGTCAATGCATAACCTGATCTTTAGACCATAGTTTTCTTCCGAATTTTTTTGATTCGGATCACTCCCAACATCCTCCTGCTCCTCTCTGTCACTTTTTGTCCTACATTTTTGTTACGTGAATCATCGGTTGACCTCGAGACCCCACCCCCCTGGTTCACAACCCTCTAGCTCACTCAAGAACTCGGCAGCTCCCCCAACCCAACCCCACCACCGCGACCGGAAGGGAAAAAAAAAAAAAAAAGGGGGGGGAGGAGGAAGAGGGGGCGCACTTCCACGTCAGGTGTCCAATAAGGTCGCGCGGGAGCGAACCCGGAGGGGAAGGGGGAAGGGGAGGGGGAGGAGGGACCCGTGGAGAAGG
>JAGVVM010010143.1:0-18832 GCA_019149425.1 Psidium friedrichsthalianum | reverse complement strand
GTGATTACGGTTGGGAGCTGAAGCATTTGAAAGTACTAACATCGAGCTTCTCTGCTACGCACGATCTATAGTGCAGTATGGAAGCTGAAAAGGTAGAAGAAATAGATGCAGAGCTTAGGGAGAATTTGCCATTGACTAATGATTTCTTGAGATATTCATCTTGTACGATCTTAAAAATTACTATGTGCTGAGATACACCAAGTACCAGGGCTATCAGAAAGTCTTCTCTGTCAGCATATTCATAACTAGTCGATGATGGCGTTTTTGGTTCTCAAAACTTAAAAGAAGCTCGGAGATTTGTCCCTGGGAAACCCGAAACTCTCTTAACCCAGTTGTCCAGAATTTGAAAAGCTTGTGAAAGATTCTATCTCCGGTGGTAGATCGGTAGGTTAAAACACAACTGGGAGCTTAGAGAAGTCCTCTCAAAAAGGGGGGGGGGGGATCATGCCATCTCATCACCCAGATATTGTGAGCTTTCTCATCTAAGAGACTTGAACTCTCTAGTGAATGTTTGCGCGCCTCCCAAGGCTTCCCTCAAGTTTCCTGTCCATATGTATGGGACATTTTCCATCAATGCCTACATTGATACACCTACAAATTGAAAAAACTCTATCAATACTTCTAATTGAGAATCAACGCAGTAGTTACAGAGATTCGAGGCCTTGAAAGTTCAAAGAATTTGGAGCCGAACCGACTGGACAGATTGACCAACTGAGTGGCTTGAAGAAAATAATGGCTTTTCATTTGCATCATTGTGGCAATCTGATCGACCGGAAACTGAGCACATCAAGAAGTTGCTTGATCAAACTTGGCCATTTTCTGCGAACGGAAAAGGAATGGACACCTGTTCTGTTAAGCACTTCTTCTTTTTTATTTTTTATTTTTTATTTTTATTTTTATTTTTTTATTTTTATTTTTTTTTGTGATAAGAAGTGCTTCCTATTCTGTTATACATACGAATTACAAAGAGGTTTGTGTGAATCTTATTCTTATGTGAACTTTGCATGTTGACTACTGATATAGTTTTGCAAGTACCCTTGTTCAGATCTTCTCTGTTTTAATTTGGTTTGGTTTATATAAATTTCAAAGTGCATTATTTTGTCAATTTTTACTATTTATTGATTTTTTTTTCTAAACTACTCTATAAATTACTGAATTTGAATAGGTCGATGTGTTGGAACCAAAACAATAATGATTACTTTGGAAATTTTGGAACAAAGACACAAATACAGATTGGAGGGAGAAAATATTCTTAGAATGCTTTCAGATGGGTTCTTACTACAATACTCAACCTTTAGACCTTATATAAAAACCGAACATGTGAAAATACATTTGATGTAGACACGTTTATTGACACTACATTTAATGAGGAAAAGCGTAGAAATCTTCTGAGCACTAAAGTTCAAAAGGAGCACAAAAATCCACAAAGTTGAAAAACATCTTTTGACAAAAACTACATGCACTAAAGTCACGCGTAGCAATCCCGGAGGAAGAAGTCCTTTGTCTTTAAGCTTCATAGGTCTCCTTCATTAAATGCTTGTGGTTCCTTTTGGTCTTCAAACGCCTATCATGAATCGTGCTCAACGGATTCACTTTTATTCTGCTTGTGACACCCACCATAAATCAAGGCGTGTCTCAACCAACATGCTCAAATATTCAACATATCAATTTTACATAATTCAAACACGATGCCCCATGCTTCTCGCTAAAGAAGGTTAACTTCATTATAGCGTATACGTTAAAGTAGCTCTTACAATGTGTATGAAAGTATCTCTGTGCTTATTGCATCACCTCAACGGCAATAACCAACGCAAAATTGTGACATGAAGAAAATAAATACTCTACATCAATAAACGCATGTCCAGTTTGTTTTCCTGGGTAAAACATGACTGTTAAAGTTGGATTCACAGGAATTGAAGAGGAGGCGTAACATTACTTAATTAAGTTAAGAAATTTTTCAGTTGCAAATGGACTTGCTCTGACATTATCTAGTATTGAGGTAAATCTCAAATAATGAGCCAAACCGTTTAGTTTCAAATGAATAGAAGTGTGGCAAAAAGTTTTCTAATCCTGAAAGTTTAACATGGAATAGTCCTGCGCTTTGCAAGTTCTTATTCTTTCGCCTCTTTGCTCCTTTTTTTTTTTTTTTTTTGTATATTAATAGACAATCTACAGGCATTAACGGAGAGAGAGTGAAGAGCGACACCGCCGAAAATATCATCTGAAACAAAAGAACTTTTATACTTGAGATGGGAGGAGTCTTTGTAATCATTATTATCATTGGAGAGGCTTCACTGAACTTTTGCCGGTCATTGGAGAGGCTTCCGAGTTCGATCAGTAATTTAGAAATGCTAATTGAGTTAAATTATAGATGGGATCTAATAGGATGCTCATGAATAAGTTTTCTCATCTACGTTGACATAAGACTCTGCTTACCCAGGTTTTTAGCATATTCTATTTTAACTGTATAATGTATAATAGTCAGCACAAAGCTTGGATTTATGTCTAACTATAATGCTTTGTGATGAGCAATTTATGGACACCGAGGAAGGTTTAAATGCAAAGGATGGTTCACCTCCAAATAAACATGATCTTTTCTTAATTCGATTGACCGTTATGGGAGTGCTTGCCCAAGTAGTGATTACAGCCCAATAATTCCATTGAAGTGGGCCCGATCAGCCCATGATACAGGACCGCCCAAAGTTCACCTTGATTAAGATATATGAAACGAACACGGTTGGAAGTTGGATGTAGCCTTTGTTGACTTGAGTCCACGTTTAGTTGGGGGCAAAAGTTGATTCTAATCCCAAAATTTCTGCACCACATGTCCGTTGATTTTCCATGTTTGAGAAACGTGACAATTGTCAACTTTGATAGGCTGGGGCGGCGCTGCAAGGAAGCATCCTTATTGACCGATCTTGCATCAAAACGAGCCCACGACTCTTTGCATATTCAGCCAATCCGGCTTCTAAGTTCAATAATCTACGAAGAGTCCTCTCAAAACATCTTCCTTTTAGTTCCTTGGGGGAGTAACCCAATCTAAAGCTGTCGGAGAACAAAGAGTCGTGATTTAAGAAATTTGATACTTCCCAAGAGCCCTTTTTTTTTCATTGATCGAGTCATCGTGGTTAATGACTTGAATCTTAATTTTTTTTGTCACGCTCAAATCTATGTCT
Source organism: Psidium friedrichsthalianum (assembly GCA_019149425.1). Lineage (NCBI taxonomy): Eukaryota > Viridiplantae > Streptophyta > Magnoliopsida > Myrtales > Myrtaceae > Psidium > Psidium friedrichsthalianum. Next base: position 15,656 of record JAGVVM010010143.1, on the reverse strand, counting down.
GAAAAGACTTAAGAACGTATGAATTCCGAAATGGAACTTTTCTACAATTTCGAATGTAGCTATTGGCTCCCTATCATGTGCTCCCTCCTCTATGTTGTCCTTATCAAACATTAGTCCTATTAAATGAGTGAATTGGGTTGGATTATAAATGGTCCTATTAAAATTCACCCCCTAACTCATTTATGACCCATTTGTAATACAAATTTTTCGACTCATACTCGACTCGATCCGCATTACTAAAACATTTGCATATTTAATTCAAATTACCAAACCTATAAATTGTTAAAAAAAAAATTATTGCTAAAATATTTTGGACAATTTTTATAATTTTTTAAAACAATGAACAATGAAAAATAATATAATATAAAAATTCTCATTTTTTTCTTTTCCTTTTCCTTTTTTTCTTTTTTTCTTTCTTTCTTTTACTTGTTTTTCTTGACAAGTCCGACGAGGGTCGCCAGTCGACCCTTATCGATCACAGGCGAGGGTCGCCGATTGACCCTTGCCCGATTGACCCTTGCCCAGATCTGGCAAGGGTTTTGAGGCCCCACTGGTCTCTGGCCAGGGTTGGGGTCCTTGTCGAACTCGTCAAAAAAAAAGAAAAGAAAAAGAAAAAGCAAAAGCAAAATCAAAAAATCAAAAAATCTTTTTTTTTGGTAAAGAAAAATCAAAAAATCTTTTATGACTCACTTAAAATAATAAAGTAATTCATTTAGCATTCATTTAAACTCCATTAAGTTATTAAGTGATTCATTTGTGACCCACTTAAATTTGTTAAACAATCAATTTATGACTCACCCTCTTAAATGTGAGCTAAAATATTGACCCATTTTGCCGCCGCTATCAAGTAATCAACAAATATACGGATCTAAATCTGAAGGTCTTGCTGGCATGCACTTGCCGGCAACTTTGAGGAGGTCAACTCATCAACCACCGGGAATGATCATGGCCACGGGCACGGCATGGGGTTTGGGGTTTTGGATGGTGTGAGCAGAGTTGAGGCAACGAGGGAAGATCAACGATTTGGAGCAAAGGAAGAAATGTGCAAAGGTCAAGGTAGGATCTGGAAGGAGCCGTGGAGTTAAAACAAGTTCACCTAGAAAAGATATAAGATTAAAGGAAAGACATAAATTCTAAACCTGGGTATGTTGAGTATATTTGGTCTGTCCGCCCAAATAATGAGATCCATGGATTCTTTCTCGTCCCCAAAAGGAGTAGACCAAAAGTGAAATGCCAAAAAGAAGGTGGACGAAAAGGTAAAAAAGCACAGCAAGAATATATTCCATTCCAGTTTTGTCATGAGTCAAAATTGCAGCTCTTCTACATTTTGAGCTTCAAATAAGCTCGTTTTATGGATTATTTTCAAACTGTGATTAACAAAATATATTTGAGATCGAAGTAGTTTTTAGAATCATAGTAATCAAAGGACATATTTGGTAACCGGCCTATTTATCTATTTTTTTATTCTTTTTTTCCTCCAAACAGAAAAGTAGAAATCTATTTGTGTTCGTCAGCTAACTTTTCCATTCTCCAGAATAGATCAATGGACATGAAATAGATTTGAAACAGAAACAAGAAGTGAAAAAAAAAAATTGTTCCTGGGGACAAAAAGAGAAACAATAACGTTTTAGAGAATCAAACTTAGTGTAACCCTACCCGACCAGGTACCCAACCCGCATATATGAATTATGTTAACAATTGAATTTCATTAAGTCCTTTTTTTTTTCTATTGGAGACAGGTGTGGTGGGAGTCGACGAGGAAGGCGGAATTATATATTCTCAATTTTTAGATTGAATTTTCAAATATTATCTTTTTTGATTAAGCGTAGTGCTTTTCTAGGATTTCTTGGGAATGCAAGAAGAAGGAGGAGGAGAAGAAGTGGAAAAAAAAAAAAAAAGAAGAAGAAAAAACCCAAAACCCGATCGGAACTAGCTTGACTCAATCTAAATGGTCAAAGTACTCAAAATCATGTATTCATTATCAAGCCTGACTCGAACCATAAAGCCTTGAAAATTTCGAGTCACGGTAGGGCTGGCTATGGTATTTTTAACATCCTTACTAATTATTACATTAGATTTTCTAAGATCATCTTAGAATATCTTGATCATTTAAGCCATTACAAAAGTCCAATTTTATTCAAACAAGAATTGCTAAGTCCCCATTGATATTTTTTTAATTAAATAAAAAAGATATGGATAGAAATTTTCACTGCTGTATCGAACGCATTTATGTTCTTTTATTATTCTAGAAAGAGAAATTTTGTGTGGTTACCAAACGCGTTCTTCCACTCAAAAATTCGTCTCGAGAATAGAAATAAGAAAGGTAATTTATGAACAGAAATTGTTCTAGAAAAAAGAAATGTTGCTAAACTCACCCTAAAAGATTAATTAGCTTTTGCAATCGTTTTGGAATTAGAACTCTAAAGTTCCTATGGTTGAAAGAAGTTATATTGAAGTCCTAAACCTTTCCTAGTTATACTACTAAAAAGCCAAAACCTTGAATTTGGTGTCCTGTCTCGAAATATTCATTGTATTCTTGACAAACGCTATTCCCTTTATTGAAAAGGACGCGATGGCTGCGATCGGGCGACGCACGTAACGATGGACGGTGGAGATCGGAAGCTCGTGAAGGCTCCGGCTAAAGCGGCACGGCGTTTCTTGGAGTTTCGTTTTTTTAAGTTTTGGGTCAAAAGGCGTTTCCGAAGTCCTCGAATAAAAAAATCTACGGGCCGTACGCAATGGCGATGCGACACGTGCGGAAGGGGTATAAGGACACGGACGGCCCAGATGGGCAGGTTGTGCGCCGGCCGTCGCGACCATCGAACGGTCGTGATCGAAAGGAGCGGGGCTTTCGAGGTATGTGGGTGGGGGGCTCGCATTTACATGAAAAGTCTTTCTGCTCGCATTTACTTTCTCTTTTCTCGGCCAATTAATCTATACGCCACAAACAAGCGAGCCTCGTGCAGAGTGCAGAGTCATCCCTGCCAATCTGCGATGAAGTGGAGTGGGAAGTAGCCGCGACAAAGACAAAGACAAAGACAGGATAATAAAAATTCAAAAAAAAAAAAAAAAAAAAAAAAAAAAGGAGAAGAATTTCAATTGCGTTATGATGTGGAGAGGAAAGAGAAGGGTTCGGTCGGGCAAGGGCCCCACTCTGGTGTGGAAAATAGCTGCCTTTTGTCAACTTTGACGGGCTGCAGTGACAACACTCGCCCGCTCATCGCTCCTTGTGATCTGATCTCAAGTGCTACCTCTCATCCTTGCTAAAAAAAAAACTACCGATTACCTGCAAAAATAAATAAAAAAAACATTCAGATTCCTTTTCAGTCAAGCCATCGTGATTCATAACTTCAATCTTAAAAATATATATATATATATATATATATATATATATATATCGTGACGCTCGGATCTATGTCCGTGAAAATTTTAGGATTTATGAGCTTCGTAATGAAATATTTGTGCACCTCTAGATCTAGTCAGATTCTATTTTTCCTCCTCAGCTCCCACGTCATGTGCTTCCTCCATGTGGTCCTTCCTTATCAATGTTATCATGTATCGATAAGGTTTAGATTAATCAACATCTTTTCCGATCGGAATTTGAAGGTCCAACTGGTGCTAGCACATTCATCACTCGTGCACTCTTTGGCAATTTTGAGGAGCTCAACTCATCTACCAGGCGGGATTGACCATGGCAATGGGCACGGTGTTAGTGCTTTGGAGGCCTGTGAAGAGAGCAGTGCCAGCGAGGGAAGATCAAGGATTTGGTGGGAGGAAGAATTTTGAATATTCTGGTCTCTTCACTTTAACAGCTGCGTAGTAAGGTGTACGAAAATAAATTTACCCTAGTAGTATCTGGCTACCCTAGAGATTTAGTCAATTTTTGTGACTAATAGTTTCGAAAACCATGGATTTATAAAAGAAAATGATCGATGCGTCAGCACGTGCTTACTGCTCCTCAGCCAAGATTAGTATCTCCCTCATGGTGAAAGAAATATAAAGTAAAAAAAATGGACGCTTGGCATGTAAAATTATGATATAACGTTTCTTGTCAGGTTCTAATGGAATTTTGATCCATGCATTTTATTCATTTACTACTAACAAGATGAAGGCACACACGTGCAAGGAAATTACATGCTAAAAGAAAATGAGAGTGTTATTTGAGTTATTTTAATTAGGAGAAGAATTAGAAATTTTATTTGAGGGTGGTCGAATTGACCCCCATTTAATTAGGATGGCAGCAATAATGAACGATGCCTCCCCGCACCGAAATGCGTCGTCACGTTTTCTTTTTCCTTGCGGACTTCTTTTGAGAAAAATCTTGCCGACAACACAAAGGCAAGCTAGAGAAGTTGGGTGGGGGGGGGGGCCTTTCTTTCCCACAACAGCATGACTCGTCCTCTTTTTGGCCGTGAATCACGGTCGGCGTGTCGCTAGGAACTAAAACGCGCGCACAGGCAGACATAGTTCCTTCGTAGAGCATTATTATCTAATTCTCTTAGTAGGTCATCCCCTCGCAGGAAGAGTTCACTATGATCGTGCTGCTCATGAAACCAGAAACAAAAAAAAGCCAAATTATTATTAAATTCGTCTCTTTTATTATTATTTATTTATTTATGGCTTCAGGAAAACAATAATCTATCATGTATATATATAAAATATAATTAATTTGTATTCTCTATTATTTGATAAATCAAGTGTCAATGTATCGTATCGTGTTGTGTCGTGTCGTGTCGATGTTATATAGGCCACTAATCATCAAACCGGTGAGTTGATTACTTTGGTAGTTGAATTGATAAATGTTTCTTCTGGCCAGCATTTGATAATTTACTTTTTGGCCAACAGCTTGACAAATGATTCATCGCTAATCAAGTCAGGAAAACAATAATCTATCATGTATATATTCGGGATAGCATACCTGCACTAAATATTCTGAGTCCTTTTTGATTTATGAGGTTTACGAACATCCTAACCGGAACCCGACAAGAGTAGTCGGTTACTGGTATCAGAGCATGGTTAATTTTTATGTTCTTCATACATTCTAAAGTTCTTAATGCCAGAACGGAGAGAGTCTTCTTTCATCATGACCGAACCTCTTGTTCTCCCTGAAGCCTCACACACTTCTTTGACGCTTTCTATGAACACTCCTCTTGATCTCCGACGATCTACTGCCTCTAAGATCGATTACCTCTATGAGGTTTCCTATCAAGAAGATTCCTCAAAGATCACAGAAACTCAACTTCCTTTGATCAACCCATATTCCGCATTCACCAAACCCTCATCCTTTTCACCCATCAAATCCATCAAGGAACTGATCAAACCCAGTTCTCGGTCTGTAAAAGAATACGTTCAATCCTCCAAGTTTGATCAACATCCCATCCCGGCTACTCAGCAAGAACAGTTCATTACTCTTTCAATTCCACCTGAATTCCTGCTCAGTGGATGAAACAAGGCTTACACATCTTCATTTTGGGCTATCAGAATAGCTCTATCCTTTCATGGAAGAAAAGGCCTTCCCGTAGTAGCCAGAGTTGCTCTCCTGGATACTCGTTTCCTCCAATACCAGCACGCTTGTATTGGTACCATCCAGACTACCTTGAATGCTGGAACTGTGTTGTCATACTCTTTCCCAACTTTAATATGGCGCTAGCGGATCCAAATCTTTTGTCCGCTCTGAAGATCCAGATCCAGATTACAGGAGCTAACCAAACTCCAGGATCTATTGCTGCTACCCTCCATTACCAGATGGTGTATAGAGTACAGAATCATGCCATCGATCTCAACCTCCCTGGTACAGATGATGCGCTGGTAATTGATGTCACAAATGATCAGACGTCATGCGTTTTTGTTCCTAAGCAGATTCCTCGGGACAAACTGATCAGACTTTTACCAGACACCTGGATTACAAATTATGAGAAGCTCCACCAGCAGCAGAAACCCATTCAGAGTATAGATCCAACTACTCCCAAAGATCTGATGGATCGGTTGCAGTAACTTTCCCAAAAGCAGCCCCACCTCCTCCGATTTTTCCATCAGTATCAACCATCCTTTGTTTTGAACCCTGTCCAACTGAAACCATATCATTTGAAGATCCTGATCCCAAGAAATTCGTCAATCGTTCGATAAGGACGGAAGTCCTATCCATGCTTATCAGGACCATGACGGTCATTGTTATTGGGATCCCTTTTGTGCATGTTGCCATTGCACCACTCCACCACCTGAGCCAGTCAAACCCAGAAAAGCTAAAGATCCCATTTACCAAAGATACTTGGATGGTGATCCGAGTATTGCTCCGTTGGGCGAAGAAGGAGGAAGATACCAGTACATGGTATCGTATGATTTCCCGGAACGAGCTTGTTTGATGAAAAACCCCTTCCCAATATCAGTCTAAGCCAAAACCAAGACCCCCAGAACCAAACACTGTTACGTCTCCTTTCTATAAACCCATTCTCAAATGGCAAAAGACATGCAAGGCTAACCGAGATCTGTTTGCCTACTCCTCCTGCTCCACCACCCATCCCGGTTTACATGTGGAATCCAAATGATTTCCCCCTTTGGCTAGACCTCACCTCCCACTCAAGAAGCATATTTCCCTCCACCCGAACCTTTCAAAGATCTGGAGCACAAATACTACCATTCTCCCAAGATTCCCAAGACAGAAGTTATTCTACCCTCAGGACAACATGCTGGTACAAGTCCTGTAGACACAACCCTTAATTGGCAATCGGAGAATGCATTAGCCCAGAATGCTGTAATCCAAGACATTCGCACAGATGTACGAGAAATTCGTACTGATGTGAAACTGATCCAACGAATGATTGGAGATTTTCAAGCTAGGCTATCCCTGTTTGAGCAAGGCAAGATTCCTCACCATTATCTGGAGGATCAAACCCCAGAGATGAACAAGCTGAGAAACCAGATCAAGATGTTGCAGCAACAACTTGAAGAAGCTAAGACATCTCCAAGCCCAACTCCTGCATACTCTCCCAGACCCTCTGCAGACTCCTCGCTTTTTGGTACACCATTTCCATACAGGAGCACTGTTACTCCTCAGACAATATTTGCTGGATCAACTACGTCTACAGGTGTTTCCTTGTTCCCTCCGTCAAACTCTCTTCGCCTTAAAAGGCTTAGAGGAGAACAACTTGAAAAGAAAAGGCGAGAAGAGCATGCCCAAAGCAGCCATACAGAATCAGGAAAAAACCCAGAACCTGATCCACCTGTCGATGAGAAAACCATCCATCCAGATGATCTCTCAAGGAAGAAATCTATTGAAACATTCCTTAGGGACCAAGCCCAAAAAACTATCCCTACTATTTCAGCCATCACATATCAAGAATCTGAGTCTACCGATCTAGACGATTCGTCCGAATCGGAACTTGAAACATCTCTTCCTACACACATCATGATGGCTGACCCTGTTGAAACCACAGAAGAAAACCCTTCTGTTCATCAACCTCAGACGTCAAGGTATTTTACCTTTGATGACTTACCACGTTACAAATGGCCAGACCGTCTTCAGGAATTTCATGCCTGGCTCCTTGCCAGAGAATTGCAGGACCATGATACCTATGCTTCTCTTTTAGAATTCACTACCAGATTCACTGGCACACTCAAAAGATGGTGGTCCCTTGTTTCGGAACAAGACCAGGTATCATACCTGTCAAATACCTTCGAAAATGCTCTTCTTGTTATCCATACTTACTTCATTGGAGAAATCCAAAATGAAGTGGAACTGAAGCGCAAGGAGTACTTTGAAAGAAAATGTTGCTCCATCGACAAAAGAGATCTTGACAAGCATTTCAAGATCATGCTGAAGTTATTCTATGACATCGGTGGAGATATCAACCTTAAGCCAATTTCATGGCTTCCTTGCCAAAAGAGCTCTCTGAAACAGTTGAAAGATCTCTGCACGCTGCAGGAAAAAGCGTACTTTCTGTTACGCTTGGCGAGTTACAACAGGCGATACACATCGCTATTGAAGATCTGTGTCATCGTCGAAAACTCTTCCAAAAGTATATGCAGGAGAATAAGCGTATCCAAGACGCTTGCGACAAGTCTCACTGGAAGATCAAATGCACTAAATCCTGCGACGGAACCTACTGTGCCTCGTCTTCAAGAAGAAAAAACACTTCCAGAAATATAGACCAGGCAAACCCCTCAGGCAGAAGCGCAAATGGAAGTTCTTAAGACGAAGACTGGAAAGTCTTATTCTGCAGGTAAAGGCAAATCAGGCCGTTGCTTTATTTGCAACAAGAAAGGCCATTTTGCTAAAAATTGTCCAAAGCCCCAAGGGACAGAAGATGATCAAACAACTTGAAAAGGCTGCAGGACTATCTCTTGAAGATGATATTGAATCAATTTCTCGTATGATGATGAACCAGAACCCTCCACTCTTTTTGCACTACGTCAATATGAGTCAGACTCAGACAGTGACCAAAGTTCATCAGGAAATGAGGAAGAAACCATTTTTTCATATCAAGCTTTGTCACTCCAAGTACAGGTACCCCCAAATTCTCACATCCATACCTCCTGTCGAAATACACAGTCCTCACCTTCCAAATCCCATTTCCCTAATAGCTCTCATAGATACCGGAGCCTCTACTTCGCTCCTGGATACAAAAATTCTCCTTCCAGGTTTTGGAAACCCCATGTTACTAGTTTCACAGCCGCCTCAGGAGATGTTTTCTCCTCTTTTGTCAAAAGTCGACCCATAACGATCCATATCATGGAAGGATGTGAAACCACTACCCCAATCCTAGGGTGTGGAGCACCTGACAGAGATCTCATTCTTGGTTGGGATATTTTATCTCGACTAAAAGTCAGAATACTACCCAAAGGAGTCAAGTATAATCCAGAGTAAAGGAGTATGTAAATACTCAAAGACTTTTTTTGATCTCTCCTTCACTTCTTGACCCTGTTCTTCAAAAACTCAAAGCTCTGTGCGCAGAGTCTCATGACCAGTTCAAAAAAAACATCCTCGACCTCTCTGGAAGAATGCAGAATTCTTTGTTAGTCTTCCTTTCCGAACTGATAAGGAGGTCAATCCTACTCGAGCTACTCATTCAGGAATGAATCCTGAGCAGTTGAGACAAGCAGAAGAAGAATGCAGAGAATTACTTGCTCAAGGATTGATTGAACCAATTGACGAGAAAAACTCACAATGGGCATGTGAAGCTTTCTACGTCAACAAAAAAGCTGAACAGCTTCGCGGGAAATTGAGGTTAGTGGTCAATTACCAACCATTAAATCCCTTTCTACGGGACAATAAATTTCCACTCCCTCATAAAATTCGTGGTTCTCCTCTCTATCAAATGCCAAGGTCTACTCTAAATTTGACCTAAAATCGGGTTTCTGGCAATTGGGCATAACACCTGAGGAAAGATACAAAACTGGTTTTTGTATTCCGAACCACCACTATCAGTGGACAGTCTTACCCTTTGGACTGAAAACAGCCCCGTCCAAATTTCAAAAGGCCATGTGCCGAATTTTCCAACCCATTCTGTCCCAAGCTCAGATCTATGTCGACAGACATCTTTTTGTATAGCATGGATGAACAATCACATCTCGCCCTGATAGACCAGTTCGCACAGATTGCACAAGACTATGGAATCATGCTGTCCGAATCTAAAATGAACCTGGTCCAAAGGAGATAGAGTTCCTTGGAATGCAGCTAGATGAAGGAACTTACTGCCCAAAGCCCCACATAGCCGAAGAACTTCTAAGATTTCCAGATTCGAATCTGACCCGGAAAGAAGTCGAAGTATTTTTGGGCATTGTTAACTACTTAAGAGATTTTGTTCCCAAGATAGCGGTATTGCTTAAACCGCTCCAACAGATGTTGAAGAAGGACCCGCCTCCTTGGGGCAATCAGCAAACCAGATCAGTCAAGACACTCAAAGAGAAAATGCAAGATCTGCCACTTTGACCATCCCGTCAGATGGTAAGAGAATTCTTTAGACCGATGCAAGTGACACGCATTGGGCCGCCATCTTGATTGAAGAGAAAAATGGCAACAGGAGTATCTGTGGTTACAAAAGCGGAAGTTTCTCCCAAGCTGAACTCCATTATCACTCCACGTTTAAGGAAATCCTTGCCGTCAAGAATGGTATAAAGAAATTCGAATTTCATTTAATCGGATTTCATTTCCTTGTGGAATTGGATATGTCCTCTTTTCCTCAGATGCTGAAGTTCAAGCAGAAGCAGATTCCCCATCCGCAGCTCCTCAGATGGGCCGAATGGTTCTCGAAGTATTCCTTTGATACTAAGTATCTTAAGGGAACTCAGAATGTCCTTGCGGACTTTTTATCCAGGCCCAAGAAGATGGCACCCATTCGAATGTATGTAAAGAGACAGTACAGTGGATTCCAGGCGTACCAGACGCAAGACATAGCACGGAATTGGGTAACATTTCAGTACCCACAGGAGGTAAGAAGGATCATTGAAGCAGGTAGGTTTGAAGACCTACATGGTGTTCTCCAGGAATTTCATCGTGAAGTTATGGAAGCGTATCATGGATTAATGTTCACAGAATTTGACACAAGATACCCTTTCATTAAGCCGTTCCGCTGGAATCCAAATCAGATCTTTCCAGAAGATCAAAAATGGCTATTTTGGTGTCTCATGCATTATTACACCATAGCTATTGAATTCCCACAGAGCATCTTTTCCAGACGATCAGACGGGCAATGAGAAATGATTATGGAGACCCGAGTAAGAAAATGTTTGTTCAGATGTTATTATGGTTTCAACCTCAGCTCATGGAATCGGATGATCACTACTCACAACACTCTCGGCAGACCTGAACCTGAAAGAAACACCATCATCTTATTTCATCGACCATGGACGTTCATTAATACATCAGGATTCGGTGAAGTTTCCTACGAACCACCATTCACGGGAATGGCTACCTTCAAGCCACAACAGAACCTCCAGCCATGATCATTATTGGAACTTTTAACTCAAAGATCTCTGATGACCCTGTTAGATACAGAGATTTGCAACGAGATCTGTGTCAAAGGAATGGCATAATTCCGACACCATATGGCCAACAGACCCAACTGTTCCAGTCCCATGGGAAAATCCCGCTCCAGAACCTACTTTGGACCCAAGCCAGGATTATGCGCCAGATTCTCAGGATCCGTATGCTTGGATTCTCCTCTCAGACATCTCACCGACACTGCCGACACTACAGAGTCCGCACCAGCGCTAAACCCAAGAGCATCCTCATCTCAAGGACCACTTTCGGCAACTCAACAATACTGGTGGGACCAATACCAGAGTGCGAAGGACGGTCCTAGCAACAACAAAAGGAAAGCACCCATGAGATTCAACGGATGATCCGACAACGACAACACCGAGGAAGGATTCCGTATCTCCAGCCCATGACTCCCTGTAGCCAGGCTTTTACTTTTAGGCATGTCGCCAATAAGTGATCTCTTGATCATTGCTGTGTTTACTTTTAAGTTTTACCTTTCCCTCTTCGTCTATAAAAGAGGATAGTTTGTATGAGGCAGGCAGGCCTGTCTTTCGAAGTCTAGAGAGTTTCTGAATAATATTTCAGCTTTCTCTCAATGAGTTTCTAAAATCCCTCTCTCCCTCCACTATGGCCTCTTAGGAATTTTAGGCGTGTGAGGTTCTTTCATTGATCAGCATCCTGGTAGTATCCTCTGCACTCGCCAGAAATGGATCTTGTGCATGAGAACGGGATTTCGAGATCTCATATTTCTTAGTCTGTGATTAAGAATGTTTGAGTGCTAAAAGGCAGTCCCTTGACATCGCCAGGTGGGCATTAAGTCGGGATAGCATACTTGCACTAAATATTCTGAGTCCTTTTTGATTTATGAGGTTTGCGACATCCTAACCGGAACCCGACAAGAGTAGTCGGTACCATAAACACTCGAAGAGTGATTTAGTCTAAGCAAGAGACTTTAACCATTTATCTCCTGATATTGTTGGAATTACCTCTGTTTGGCCCCCAGTGTGGGGTGGTTCTTGACAGGGTTATGAAATGAAATCACCGTTCAAATAGGTTGTCAAGGGTCACCTGTAGTGTTTTAGGATAGAGAAATGAATGCCATCCTTCTTTCGGCTCCTCTTCTCAACTCCTTTGCAGAGAACCCATTACCTTGGGGACTGCGGAAACCTGTTTAGCACACGACTCACTGTGGCTTAAAATGTAGAACGTGTATGGAAATGTCTTGCCTTTCATCATCCTATCATGCCCATCTGTACGTTCGATGCATCGTGTACAGTTTATACTCCAAGCCAAAAATTGACAAATTAAACATGCAGAACAGTTATGCTGAACCATGAAATTATGTAAAACATGCAAATGTGGCAAAAATACGTATAAGTATGTAAATTGCCCTGATTGTGTGGGCGGATCAAACAAATCGAGAAGTCTACTCCTTAAGTCGAGGAGAACCTATTTCATACTGCCCCTGCACGATTTAGGGTTTACATCAGTTTGTCCCAGTTTCATCAGACTGGATTTATCAGTTGATCATGATTTGCCGCTTGGTAGTCTCTTCGACCTGTTAAATGTGGTATTAAACATTCCTGTAAAAAGAAAAGAAGACGTGTTAGAATGTGTTAGAAGGGGTAAATTGGAACCGATACTGGTTTACCTTCATCTTGCACGTCTTGCATGGAGTAGTGCCTCACTTTCGTGGGCACTTCAACAAAATTGTGGTAAAGTGTTGATTCCGCACCGTCCGTCGGAGTATTCCTGTTCTCTCTAACAAGAGGTATGTGCAAAAATTTTTATTTTATTTACAATATTCACAAACATTTCCCCTCCTTGGGGATCGAAATCTCGACATTCGGACCATTGTCATTCCCCTGTGCAATGGCCCATTAGGCCGTAGGCGTCCATGGAGGCGTCCTTGAAGGGTTACCGTTGGCTGGCATGGTATGTAGTATTGGGCAATTATACGCCGCGTTCTTTTAAGGTAGTTGACAATCCCTGTTAAGACAGAGAGAGTAATCAGGGTGTGAGAGGACCAAGGGGTAAATTGAAACGATACAAAAACTACCCATCTATGAGGCTGCTTGCGTCTTTTTTTTTATTTCACTCGTATTTTCTGGTTGAAGCCGTCCCTTTGGTGATAATATCCTCAATTAATTTGCCAAGAGGACTTCGCATTTGAGTATGGGCAGTGTATTCGGGTCAATTTGCAAATCCTGAGATAAAAAGGGTCCAATTAAACTGAAGCAATTGATGGCTAAATTGGAACGATACGGAATACCCTTCCAGTTTGCGTGGTTTCTTTACTCGCAATTAATCATCGCGGGTTCGGTGCAGCAACGGATCCAAGCATTTAACGAGGGAAATGGGAAATGATTACTTCTTGCTACTGCATTAAATTCCAGATACAGTAAAAGCTGAAAACATTCCATACAAAGAAATAAAGCTATGATCGTCAGGATTCGTTTCGCTTCCTTTGCAAGCTCGCCAGTAGTCAGCAGCTTTATCCAGACCAGGTTACGGCATCGGCTACGTGAAGGTCTTGTGTTATGACCTCGAAATACAGGCTGGGTCTGCACTACAGCCCTGGTGCCCCACGACGTCGAACTGGTTGATCATGGCGAAGAAATCGGCGTCAATGTCCGCTTGGTAGTGATATATACCCTCTCCCTCAGAAGGCATCAACACTGCTTCCGCAGGGCCGGTTCTTCGTACGCGCCTTTGGCAAACCCTTTATTAACCAAAGTGCGATGGTCTAGCCGAGAGGATCTGCAGTCTAGCTCACCGTTCTGCGAGGGGGGCAGGCTGGAGCGTAGTTTTTCAGATGCACTCTCATTCTGCGTGCATTTGCGTGCTTTTGAGGGTATGGGGGTCTGATTTGCTTAGTTTCAGGGCGATAGGACATTTTTATCAAATTAGCTCACATTTTGTACTGTCTTTGTTTTCTTTGCCGTAAGTTTTTCGTTTTCAGCGTCTTTAGGAAGCTCGATTTTCATGGCGCCCATGTTGAGTCTTTACTCGGGCCTTCGCCTATGTTGAAACCAACAAACTTGTTTTCATTTACATAGGGTTCAGTCCTGCTCTTTGGCACAGTTTCATCCTTTGTTTGCATCCGGTATAGGGCACCCTATGAAGAAAATCTTCAAGTTTTGGACCGCGCTCGGTGTGACGCTTGCGACGCTTCTTTTGACCCTGGTTGTCGTTGTTATCCTGTTCTTGCCAAGATCTTGAAACGTTGGCGGAAGGGCCAGGTTCTGTAGTCTGATTTCCAGACGTGGCCTCGATAACTATTCGTGTTATCTTCTCGGAATCTTGGACGTCGTTGGCGAAAGGGCCAGGCTCCATGGTCTGAATTCAAAACATGGCCCGAACTCTTCATCTCCCATATTCAGCAGGTAGCGATAACTCTCGAGTGTGTTGGTTTTGAGACATTTTTGGGTGTTAATGGTCTCTCTAGCTTGCTACTCTTCTTTGTATTTTACTCTCTCTGAACTTTACTTGAGCGTTAGCGACGAGTATGCTTCAAACTCTCCTCAAAGTATAAATGAAGATTATCAGGAAGAAGTCTCTTTAAAACTCAGTCGTGGGCCTTACTTAGCTATCTGTATGCGCAAGAATTCTGTCTCTCAATCTTTCGTGCGGTCTCATGCACAGTTTGCATTTCTTTCGTCTTTTCATGGTAGGGGGTCCTCGTCGTCATCTCTCCTGCTTATCTCCACCGTTGATTTTGCGGAGGGTGACGTTTCCTATAAAGACGGATCCCATCTTCTTTTCCGCTGCAAGTTTTCTTGTGTCCCGCAATTAGGTATCTTTTTCCTGTTCTTTTCCGAAAAGACCTGGTGGTATCATGCAAATCTTTTTTGCAAAAGATATCGGATTTGCTCGCGTCGAGATAGCTCGTTCTCCTGACGGGGATTCGAGCCTAACGAGAGTTTGGTGCCAATGGAATGGTAGATAGTGGAAATCTTGGATGGTTGATACTGTCACCACGAAATCAATATTTAAAATTGAAGCGAGTATTGGCCTTCGCATTCGATCCTCTACCTCGCCTCTCTCCTCCTTTCTTCGTGATCTGCTTTCAAAAAAAAAAAAAAAAAAAAAAAAAAAAAAAAAAAAAAAAAAAAAAAAAAAAAAAAAAAAAAAAAAAAAAAAAAAAAAAAAAAAAAAAAAAAAAAAAAACAAAAAAAAAAAAAATGGCCAATTCCCCATAACGATACCTTTCCGCAAGTCCTGGCCTGGAGTGGGAGACGAGAGACTCTACAATTTCTGTAGATGTACGCTTAGATAAGCAAAACCAAAAAACTCTTAACCGTTGAGGTCGAAATCCTCAATTTATTCAGGACCTGCGGACGATGCTTCTGTTGAGGGTATCCCAACTAGAAGATGGAGTGAAGTATCGGAACTCTTCCCAACCTCTCATAAATTTTCTAGGGCGCCTATAACCGCGCTTTTATGAGACGGTCTTGTGACTGCCGTCGGAAAGCCTCGTTACCCAAGACCGGCACGAGCGTTTGCGAAACAAGTCACATTTGTGGATTGATAATCACAAAGAAAGGCCTTCAAGTTTGACAACGATCAACATTCGTGGCTGGTCGTGAGAGGGGAAAGTTGTGGACCGTCTGGCCTTGTTCCAAACTTACGCCCCGAACAGGAGCCCCGGGCAAATATTGGAGAGGTGCAAAAGCGG
>JAGVVM010010142.1:0-12422 GCA_019149425.1 Psidium friedrichsthalianum | reverse complement strand
TTCCCTCGTTCCTCATAATGCAAAACTCTCTACCAACACAGACTCCCCCTCCTCCTCCCCTTTTTCTCTTGCAGAGATTGGGGCCAAAGAGGCGTTTTTCCACAAACGAAATGTATTTTTGCAGTTTCTGAAGTGGAGGGCCCTGCTTGTTAAAGGTGTAACCTTCCCAAAGCCGGCACCTGGCGGGGCCAAAATGGTCTTCTACTTATAAAACATGAAAGGAATAAGAAACGAATTTTAATTTTAAAACAGCCAAGCAGAGAGTCTTTTTTAATTGAGTCTGAGCCAATTACCATTCACGATTTCTGTCAGATTCGATCTATGATTACTGTCGGGGCTATTGAATACAGGACTAACTTTATGGGGATAGATTGTACAATTAAGAGTTACAAATTTTGGTTGCACATTTCACGTAAATTATGAAGGACCAACAATGAAATTATTCCAATCGTTATATCGGATTTTGCCCGACTCTGACTTTATGTTGTTGGGGGAGGGCCGGCGCGTGGAAACAAATTATACTATATCCTCATGGGCAAAAGTAACACCTAAAGTAGTCAATATTTGTGTACGGCACTCAGTTTTAGTGCAATTTTTTTTTTTATCACTTAAAGTGTCAATTTTTTTTAAAAATGATTATTTTAGTGCCACTCTAATGATCTCACCGGAAATCATACGCAGCTTGTCAAGAGGATCTTATCAGTAAAAAATAATAATAATTAAAAATCAATAAAAAAATCCACATAATACTAGAAACCTTAAAAATAAACTAAAATTTTTTTTAAATTTTTTTTTGAAGATTTGCAATGGCAAGGCTTACAGAGCCCTCGTTGCCGCCGCCCCATCATCACTGCAATGGCCAATGAGCCGTGTGGATGGCCAAGAGGGATTGTTGGAGGCCCAAAACCTGCCTAGGCCGACCTCGCCCAGTTGGGCGAGGTCGAAACCTTGTCAAGGCTGGGCGCAGTCGGCCTCGCCAGCAACGGCTCAGCAAGGCTTGGCCCCAGCAGAATTTTAAATTTGAGAAGTTCCTCTTGCGTTTCTTTCTTGTGGTCTTCCGAAAGGAAGTACCTAAATAAAAGACATATTTTTTACGTAAAAATACTCCCCTAGGCTATAGTCGGTCCACCTTCTCTGTCGCTGTTTCTGTCGTCCCCCCGTTAATAAGGACGTTCCAAAAACATAATAATTCGACAAAGAAAAATCAATTCAGTTAATGCTCATTATTATGTCCTTCAGGCACACAAAACCAACTATCACGTTTTCCCAGCTCGCATCTCTGTCTCCCCTCCTCTCATCTCCTCCACTCCTCCTCGATGAAGCTGATGAGTTGCAACAATCTCGCGGGATGTTAGATAAATCGCGGGGAAAGCAGATCGCCGGGTGTATTTCGCGCGCCGGAGACAAAAGTCCAGGGCGGAGCTCGCGTCACTTTTGGGTCTCGGTCGGCAAATGGAGAAGGCTGACGTCGTCTGGGGCTGCACGATTTCCTGGAGCGAAGCGTCAACCCTCCGCTTCCGACATCGTCCAAGTCCATCAAGAGTTGGAGCGATTCACGGGCTTTTTTTTTCTTTTCTATTCGCTGGTTTTCCGCGGTCTCTGATGTCGGGAGCGGTTCCATAAGAGTTTCCGGGCGTTGATTCCGATGACTGGAGTCAACGGTGGGAGGGGGCTCTCGATGTTGTTAGGCTCGATCTTTGCGTGGTCTCGCGGCGGTTTTCCGTGTTCTGGAGAACGGTCTATTCGAATTTGAAGGCGAAGGAGAAGTGGTTAACTTACGTGATTAGTCTACCTAAAGGGGGCTCAGTGTTGAAAACGGAAAGTGGTGGAATTAACTTTTTGATTGACATGCTCTGGAGGGTGGACAAGGGTGGACAAGGATCGATTAATGGGGCAATAAAATGGAATGTGGAAGTAAGTGAAACCTTTTTCCGCATTCAGATACCGAGAATGCTTAACTCAAAGGAAAAACGTTTACTGAAAAAACTGCTGATACTGGAGCAGGAATCAGGGTTGTGCTCATATCAAAGTCACTCTTCAAGTTGGGCACAGTGAATCGAATTATGTAGTTTGATTTTGATTCTTCCCAACCGTGTTCCTCTGCTTCTGTTTGACATTAAAATGCGAGGGTTTTTTTTACCTCTGAACTAGGTGCGTTTCTTTTTGCAGTTCATTGCACGTTTATAAACAATGCCCAGATACGGAAGGATAGTTCCATTGTACAGGAATTTTTAACAATATGGAAGAGTATTCAGAATTCACCATTGTGGGGGGGGTGCTCAGCGGAGGACTGGAGAGTGCTGGGAAGTGAGTCACTGTCACAACAAGTTTTCCCCAGAAAATGCTTTTTTACTTGTAACAGGAGGCATGTCTACGTGATACCATTAAAGATGCCTCCAGACAAGCACTTCCACTTTGCCATTGTTAATAGTTATTCCTAATTTTCTCAGCCAGACATGTTCAATCTCAATAGATTCCTAGGACAATTCTTTAAGGTGGAAAGGAAGGCTGTTCTGGGCTAGACAATTGGCACCAGAGCATCAATGCATATTTTACATAGTAGGGGACACAAAGGCTAACTTTGCCATGTATGCAAAACATTTGACAAATAAAGATATGCCTGAAAAGTGGCTTCTTGTCCGCCACCCAAATTCTATCACGCTACTAGCAAAGGGAAAGAACCCCAAATGGGAAATGGGATATAGCATGTGTAGATAGTGGTTGCAGTTCAGCAGAATTGATATGTTGATATCTGGAGAAGGGTAACTGACAGAGTAAAAAGTCATACATTTGAAGCTGATATGTTAAATTCCCATGGTTTGGTAGAAAGGACCCACGTAAGTGATTTATATGGTGTGGACATGATTCTTTGATGAGATAAGTAGAGCCTGTGAAGTTTTTGATACTTCTAGATATGAGAGAAGTATAATAGGCTAATAGAAGCACTGTACGTAATTGTGGAATTCTGCAACTGCGACATTTTTCCTCACATCTTTTTCCCCTTACTTCTAGAAGAGTTCATCACTGTTATGACTTAGCTGGGAGTTTACTTCATAAAATTGGCGAACTTCTCTTGAACAGCTGTTGCTTGGGTGGATGCAAATGTGTTGTCCTTAGAATGGAGTCGAGTTCTATTCTAGGAATTAAATGAACTTGTTGTGTTGATTTTACTCTCTTTTTATATTTATTTTGGCTACAAATATGTGCAGCTTAAGGTTCAAGCCATTTGCAGCGAGTCTTGGATGTGGTGGAAATAATATTGCTCCTTGGAACTTAAATCTAGTAGTTCATGCCGAGAATTCTCCATCATGATATTCTAGTTCATTATTCAATAGGCAGTCGACAAATCCTGACAGGGTTCATCCTGTTCTCTGGCTTGTTTTCTATACAGGGATTGGAGAAGTATGTAATGACGAAATTATTTCCATGTGTTTGCATCACATCCAGATGATGTAAACTTGATGAGACCTTTCTGAGAAGATGGCTCTGGTTCAACAGTCATTAGGCCAGAAAATCTGGACATCACACTGACCTTTCAGAATGAAAACATCATGGCTGGTGGTATCCACACGCACTTTCTTAAACAGTTTCCTTAAGGGATTCTGGATTATTTCCTTAATTTAGACTTCAGACAGACAGCTCTTTGGACCTCATTGACAATATGTGCCAATAAATAGATGAGCTGGCTAATCCTACTTTGGTACTCATAATGCATTTCTTTAGATCTGGTTTTGAATGGGTTAGCTGCTGATATAATAAAAAAAATCTTTTAGTCTGACTAATCTTCTTTTTGGTGTTGACAGCTTGCTCAGAAAGAACTACAAAGACAACATGTGCAAGGCACCAAGAGACAAGCTAGTGTGCATCCTTAATTGTTGCAAAGTTATTAACAACCTGTTGATTAATGCTTCCATTGCTTCCAATGGGAATCCACCAGGGGCTGATGAGTTTCTCCCTGTTCTAATTTATGTTACCATTAAGGTATGTGTTCTCGGTTATTTGAGATAGCTGTCCTGTTCCTCAGGAATCGTGACATATTGAATGCTTATCCAAATTCTGTCATTGTATGCGGACTGTTGACTGCATTCCTTCTTTAATCTAGATCATTTGCTGATTGGTCAATATCAAAAGTTGGAAAAATATATATGATGTTAGATTTGAAGTTTGAGGTAACTTGTCTGGTTTGCAACACTGATGCCTTGTTCACTATTTTTAGCATCGCGTATCGATAATATTCAGACAACAATCTATAACAACATTTTGTAATAATCTGCTCCACACTCAAGAAAGTGAAAGGAGAAGTGTTGGCTTTCATCGTCATTCTAGATCCTTCCACATACTGGGGTTGCTGGTCATTGGTAAACATTCTGCTGATGAAATGCCAGAGCTTTGGATGCAAGACTAACAGGCAATGTTTGTTAGTTTCTTCAATCTTCTGAATAGAAGAGAATCTCAATTACAATGGTGGTATGGAACTTTCTCTTTGGATGTTTATGGATAAGTTGGGAGGTAAGGCTGGACCACCATAAGCCCACAGTTGTCTGCCTCATTGAGGCGTTAGATGGATAATATGGATAACCTTCAGCCTATGGAGGAGTGGAACTCGATGTTTCCAAATGTTGAGATACATTACTGTCATATCTCTCACTTTGGCCCAAATAAATGGACACCATATCTAACGGACTTCATCTCCGCGAGTCATTGTCAAGGCATCAAATGCTGAGGCAGCCTGAAGTATCATCTTTTCACCCAGTGGCTCAGACTGATGAAGTAGACATAATTCGCCTTGGCTTTGCTGATGTGAATTCCAATGTGGAAAACTAAGTGGGCAACTGGAAATTATGATAGCTACTTCATCAGTCTCAGCTGGCTTACACTAAGGGAAGTGAAATTATTTTCTTAAAGAGAATATTTTACCTGGCTCAACAGTGAGGATAGCAATGTTGCGTCATTTGGAAACACGAGCAATCTTGCAATGGAAGCAAAATTAAAATAGGGGAGGGGAGGGGGGCAGTACTGTAGGTAGATACTGTTGGGCGTCAGGTGCATATCTAATCTGCAAGTAGTTCTGCATAACATTGCTTATTCCAACAATCATGTTTTGTTTTTGTGTCTTTGAACTTGTCTATAGAAGTTCCACGGCCAGCCATTTTGAGGTTTTCAATCTGTTTTTATAAAATTGCTGGTGTTTTTGGCATTATTGTTGATAGTCCAAAGTCTTTTCTGATTTTCCCAAAAGGAAAAAAATTGATCTTCCAATGTATATATGGGGCACATATCCCGGGTGGGCCCAGAGATGATGGAGATTTGGAAAGATTAAGTAGTTTCGTGGCTTCAGATTTTACTCTTATCTGTCTGGCGATAAACTATTTTGGATGCTGCTTTATCTGCTTATTGCTGAAATTATTCTCATGCATAATCTGCCTCGTAAACATCCCATGCAGGCAAGCCCCCCACAACTGCACTCAAATTTGTTGTATATACAAGATACAGACGACAATCTCGCTTAGTTGCTGAAGCATCTTATTTTTTTACAAACATGCTCTCCGCGGAGTCCTTATCTCAAACATTGATGCAAAAGCACTTTCAATGGATGAAACTGAGTTCTTGAGCAACATGGAATCTGCTCGAGCTCTTTTATCTGGGCTTTCCACTGATGTCGATGGTCTCTCTAATCAAACTGATAGCGCTGGTGATTATGCGCCAAAAGCAGAAGAGATGGAAACGAGAAATCAAGGTTCTTTTAATAGAATTCCTGCAACACCACCCAAAACATCTGAAACAAAACTGAAGACGAAGTCAGTACCATATACAAGTAACCAGGCATCGATGGCAAAGATTCCATCCCTCTCAGATTTGGAGAATAAAGGGGCAGCTATGCTGTTGAAGGAGGATCAGGTGAGCAAAACTTTTCAGGAGTTCCCGTACTTATTTGCCCAGGCTGGTGATTTGACAGTAATTGATGTAGAAGACCTGCTAAATAATTACAAGAGATAGTTTTCAAGTACATCTGTCTTTCCAAAGGGATGAATGTTGCCACCCCGCAAATTCCTTCCAAATTACAAACCGGAGGCCCAAGCGAAATGGAAACAGTGAATAAATCTCAAGATATACACTCTGAGGCACAAGAAGATACAGATAAGACAGATGATAGAGTTTCCCTCGTCGAAGAGGAGAGTTTTGTTTCGAAGTCACTGCCAAATGAGCCATTGGAGCCACAAGGCAACCCTGTTGGGAGGACATCCCAATGATAGGTCAAGTCTTTATGTTTTTGGGTCCCTTTCATATGTTCCTTCGGGAGCACTGCCATACGCAGGTCATATATTTGGGACAATGGACAAGATATAGGTTTATTCTTGTCCTCTGGTAGTTTTAGCAGTCGATGAGTCCTGTTTATGGGAATGAGGATGATCTTAAAGAGTATCATCATCTCTCCCTCATTGTCAAATTTAGCTCACGCCTTCCTTTACCCCTTGTAAAATTTTTCAGCAGGTTACAGTGATGGATAGGTGATAGTTCGATGTGCATTTCATTCATGTGCTAGATTTGGATATTCCGCTCTTCATCAGAGTTTCAATATCAATGTTTGCTTCAAAGTTCCGCACCTGTGATTCTTTGTTCTTGAATTGTGCCTTGTATTGACCACATAGGATTTTAGTAAATTCTGGCCTGCATAGTGTTAAAAAGATTTTGGTATGAACCAACGATAAGAATGGATACAATTTTATATTTCACGTGTGTGAGGGAAAGGAGAGGTAAGAATGAATCTCTCGGTAAATTCTGGTCATTCTGGTTATTACTGCAGGAAGTTTTAACCCAGAGATCCTGAGGGAAACATATTTCAGGGGAATTCATGTTTCTCAATACTCTTTCCAGTGTGATCATTTGTGGGTTGAAGGCTTGTAAGCTAAATTGTGAAGAAATAAATGGCTCACATTTTAGTGTTGTTTGGCAGAAAATCAAAGAATTGCACACTGAAAAATGCTTGTTCATGGATTTGCTTCATCAGTATCACACCTTAAATTGCATCTTGCATGCTGTCTTTACTCTTGAGCAGGGTTTCTGCATTCTGAAACAAGCCAGATGATCATGTAGTTATGCAGATGAGACTGACATTTCACCAGCTTCTGTGCATTTTTTAGTGGATTGTCTGTTGTAAGACTATCTTTGACACTATGAAAACCCTGGCAACCTCTAAAGCTCAACTCTCTTCCACCGGTTTTTTTATCGATTTCTTCTCTTCTCCCCCCAAAGAATCTTACCCTCTACAACTTAATGCCTTACCTTTCTGTTTGGACTTAAAACTGCTCGTGCATTTCCTTTTAAACAATTCCACACTTTTTTAACTGGACCTAAGAGAAACCAGACAGCATGATAGCCATAGGATCAGCAGCCTTGTCATTGCGGACGACCGTGATCGATGCTTTTGATGGCGAACCACTTCCAGAAAAAAAATAATTTCGCGTGGACCAACATATTTCTGCAAAAAAGCATTTGCATTGCTCGAAATAACCAAGGTAGACAATAATGCCCATCAAAAGGAACGTGCAAAAGGCCCCTCGCCCAAAACAAAAGGACCTTCGGTACTCATCTTCTCTCTTTCAAAGAAACTTCTCCCATTTTCCACTTTGAAAAAGGTGAAGCTTAACTAGAGATGGCACCATTACCTTGTCTTTATCTCCTCGCTGTTATGCGGTCGCCCGTCGTATTCTATCACGCAGCTAGCTTACACAGGCGACACCACCGACGAACTGGGGATCACGATTCGAGTTATTCCGCGTGGAGGACAATCTGCAGTGCACACCAAAAGTGCTACTGTTATTCAAATGGGAGTGCACTCTTGGGGGAGTGATCCTCTGGATCTGGGGTGTCCTTTTTTAAATTTGACTTGTCATTGCCTTTGTTTAACCTGGGCATACCAACACCCACCGGCAGGGAAAGACACTATTTCTTGTGCTTTGCATCAGCCGTGGATGAGAGAGAGAGAGAGTGAGAAATGTTTTCCAGGGTTTGTATCGAGTTCGAACTAGTAATTAATCCCAACCTGGAAGTATTGAAAAAACTCATATAAGCAAAATATATCAGAGATGGGTCTAGGGTTTTCTCTATTTCTTGTTATTAGGGAACTTTAATGATTTTGAGAGAGAGATGGGGTCTAGGGTTTTCTCTGTCTATTTGGAGACTTCAATGGTTTAGCAAGCAAGGGGTGTGGCAAGTCACAGACAAGTGTCACGGACCGACACATTTCGATCGTAGAATTAACCCATGCGGTGTCTAGCAAGCCAAGCTAGATCAGCTTTCCCCCATATAGTTGTTCCATGTGAATAACTTTCCCGTATTGGATCATGCCACTCCCAGCTCAGCTCGGACATCCATTACATCGAGTAAGACGAGTAGGACACTTTAGGCACGATAACTAGTTTCGGCCTACCATGACCTCATCAGGAGAGCGGCATCAGCTCCCAACTAATTTTATATAAGGGAGGCCAGCTCTGTCTTCGGAGATCCTAAGGATATATTCTACATAATCTAGAATTCCTAGTACAAACTCACCTGACGCCACTCACACGATCCAGTTGCCTCTTCTCACCTTACAATACTCACTCACGTGACGAAACCCCACAAGCTTCACCTCAATGGGACACAAATATAGGAGAAACTTGCCCACTTAGGCCACGGAACACCCAGTCCGTGTCATTCTCCCCCACTCAATTCGCAAACGCTGGCTGTTTTGTCGCTTCCCTGATGCCGCATCCTCGGGACTTACATGAATGGCAACGCTCTCCCATCAGAATAACTCTACTCCATTGGTCGCTTTCCTCTGATCAAAGCTATTCGCAAATCTCCAGTCACTCACGCCCCCTTGGCAAGTGTGGCATTCCTCGCCAACTCACACCCTCGGTAGCACCTTCTTTTCGCCCAACAAGTTCTTCCTGATCTCAACAGACCAATGGAGGTTCCCCCCTTGATGAAACGTGGCAGCGGACCCGCTTGAGATTCGTCGATTGATCCAGGAACGTTATCCCATTTCAATGAGCAATCCGGTTTCTTCCTATACCCCCATTGGCATCCTAGAAGCTAGACGAGAGCCGCACCTTATCTGAGCCCTCTTGGCTCCGGCAATCACTCTCCACCATCAAAGGACCGAGAAGACCACAGGTTTTTCCCGAATCCACCCACCTACTGAAAAGAACTTGGCTCTGATACCATTTGTCACGAGCCGACACATTTTGGTCGCGGAATTAACCCATGCGACGTCTAGCAAGTCAAGCTAGACCAGCCTTCCCCCATATAATTGTTCCATAGGATACTTAGGCGAATAACTTTTCCGTAGTGGATCATAGCATGCTCAGCTCAGCTCGGGCATCCATTACATGGAGTAAGACGAGTAGGACACTTTAGGCACGACAACTGATTTCGGCCTGCCATGGCATCATCAAGAGAACGGCATCAGCTCCCGACCAGTTTGTATACGGGAGGCCAATTCCTTCTTCAGAGTTTCTAAGGATATATTCTACTTAATCTACAACTCTTAGTACAAACTCCCTGACGCTGTTTACACGATCCAGCTGCCTCTTCTCTTCTTACAACGTTCACGTCCTCGTGATGACTCCACAAGCTTCACCTTCAATAAGACACGAGTATGAAAGAACTTACCCACCTGGATCACGGAATACCCGATCCGTGTCACAAGCATGTTACGCTGTGCCAAGACAATCTCTGTCCGGGGGCAATGGTAACCCTTTTCTTTAAAGTTAACCTAGGCCAAAAAGAAACAGGGAACGGAGACACTTGGATGAGTAAGACTAAGAGATCCCATGGTGGCTTCGGGCGCGCATGACAACACTTCCACTTCAAAAATCATTTTTGAAGTGGAAGTTGATTTCTCTAATTCTACTTCCGAATCGGAAGTTGATTTTTTCACTTCTACTTCAGAAATGATTTCTGAACTAAAAAAAGGCGTTTGATAACAAAAAAAAAATTTCTATTTCCGGCGGTGGCCGGCGAGCGGCGGCGGCGGCCGCGGCGGGGCAGTGCCTGGCAGCCGGCGGGCGGCGCGACCGGCGGCGGGCGGCGGCGCATGTTAACGTCAAGCAGAAGGGCTAACAAAATGACTTCTGATGGAGAAGCTATTTTTTTTTACTTCTCAAAACTTGTCCAAAAAATGACTTCTGGTGGAGAAATTGATGTTCAGAAGTAGAAATTTCAAGTTACGAGCCAAACGGATTTCTACTTCTGAAAGTGCTTTATCAAACGGTGTATTTCTTTGGATTTCTCCACCAGAAGTTGATTTCCATCCTCCAGAAATAGCTTCTGGAGTGTTACCATGCGGCGGCCAAGGCCTGTGAATTCTTTCAATTATCGACTGACAACTCTTATTTTCTTCCACGGGTGATTGCTTAGTCGTGACGCATGTGGGCAGTGCTCTTAAAAATTATGGCATCTTCTACTGATTCCGACACTGACGTTCTCAACTCTCACTCACTCTTGACTTTTTTGTTTGCTCAGAAACAAGAAGAAGAACATAACTTTGTATAGCCATATGGTATTTTTGCGAATTTGTGATGAGACCATCTTATGTTTGTACGTATTTATTGTAGGACAAAATTCTACGATAGGAAAATCTGTTTGAAGGAAAAGATGAAAATGGCCTCCGAAGCTTCGCATCGATAATCATTCATGAATCACAATAAGATTTCGTGCTTGAAAAAGTATTGTTGTTTAAATGATAAATATCAATGATTTCACATAGCTATAAAATATATCGAGTTTTGTATGCTTTCCAAGAAAAGGAAAGAAAAAAAGCATTTCTTTAGGACTATTATAATCTTAATAATGGAAGTACTTAGATATAAAAAAAATTGTAAAGTTTTCCCTCTGATTTTGGATGTGCAATTCATTTTTGTGAGTGATGGAGAAAGGGAGAGTACCAACCAAATCCACCCTTCACGTGCCACCCACGTGTAGACACACATTATGTGTCGGCTCGTACAACAAGATGGTCCCTCCCTATGTCACGACAAGATTTTATATCAGCACGTGACTCTGCATTGCTTGGTCGGCACGTAATGGCAACCTAGCTTAGCTTCTGAAATGACCCAAGAGAAACTGATGGGTTTCTCACGCCACTCTTTTTCATTTCATTGAACGCTTATCGCACCATTCGAGATTGATTAGATTTGGATTAGTCATAATCCAGTCAAACTAGGGAACGTGGAGCCAACCTCTTGTCAAGTCTGAATCGCCGCCCGACGATCTTAATCACGAATCGACGCATAATGTACGGCGTTGTAGCTTGACATGATTGCCGAAAATCAAACAAAAAATGAGAAACTTCGGTTAAGTGAATTTTTGTTTTACCGATCCTCGAGAATTGATATGTGTTCTTAATATTCCACAATTCACTTTACTGCACATTTATCACATTTGCCATTGGTTCAACGTCCAAGCTTAAACAGTCCAGACTGTTGATTACAGTAAAAGGAATAGAGAAGAATAGTACCACAGTCTGTTCCTTTCAATAGGACAGGATTGTCATGTGGGTCGTTGGTTAAAGTTCATTATCTTATTTTATGTCTAGCTTGAAATACATGAACCAGAAGGAGGAGGAGGAGAGGAGCACCGACGTTTTGAAGAACTGTTCACCCCAAGCAGACACTCTTACCATTGTAAAGCTTCCCACCGGTTTACTTCAATGGAAGTGATAATGTGTCTACTTCTACAAATAATGTCCTATTTACGGTTTATGAGGGAGGACCTAATTTCTTAAAAAAAACTGTCCAAGTTTACGGTCCAATCTCACATTTTACCTGAACTTTTTTTTTCGTCTTAGAAAAAACGGTTCAAACTATAGGCTTTGTTTGTTTCACGGAAAGTGATCTCTCTCAACACAAAATTGTTAGCTGGTTGGTTGCGGTCGAGAAAAAAACACACGGGGGAGACTATACTCCAACGTGCTCTTTTTCGTTTTTGTTTTTGGCGTGTGCTCTGTTGTTGGTCTTTTTGTATCTGTGGGGGCCTCGCCTAATGCTCATCTCTATGGCGTTTGGGAGTGGGGGGGACTTTTGATTTCTGAGGTCGTCCGCGCCCTCTGTGTCTGGTCGCTGTGAGCGAGCGTCGGCGCAGAGCCGGCAATGGGGGGCGGCCGGAAGGGCAGAACGGACTGGGGGGTTTAGGCTTTGCGTTTCCGTGGGTGGCGGCTCTTCGCTCTGGTGTGGTCGGCGCGCTGTCGCGGCGGGGCGCCGACGGTGGGGTGCGGCGGGCGCGGCCGGCCGGGGGCGGGCGCTCGTGGCGCGCGGGCGCGCGTGGCCTGGCCCAGGGCGGGAGCAAGAGCCGCCTCGCGCGCCAGTTACGGAGTTCTGGGGCGGACGGGGGAGGGAGAGGGGCGGGAGAGAGAGGGGGAGGAGCCTTCGAAGTCATGG
>JAGVVM010010141.1:0-19647 GCA_019149425.1 Psidium friedrichsthalianum | reverse complement strand
CGAAAAAACATATGGGATAAAAATATTTTCTTTGACACCATTCCAAGCGACAACATTGCCACCATGTGAAAAGGGGATCTTCTTTATTTATTTGAAAGATAATGGGCGGGGTCATGGTCCCCCAAATCGTTATGTTTCTGCTTTTCTTCTACATCAAATCGAACATCAATCTAATGGAAGACGTTTTATACATTATCCTTTTTCTCTCCTAACCTCCCAGCTTGTGGATTGGATTGATCTTTATTTTTTATAATATATATATATATATTTTTTTTGTTTTTTGTTTTTTTGCAGTGCAATGTGAGATTATTCAGAATAGAGGAGAAAGCAGTCACGATGCTCTCTTAATATAATATATGGGATGATATGAACATAAAGCTTTGCTGTTCAAGATTTTTCAAATGGGTGGCGCTTGAAATCCTCTGTCGTTTTCCCCATGCCACGTGTGCAACAAATATTTATGCACAAACATCATATTCATAGGTTTTTGTACCTAAGAAGATAAACTCAAAGTTTAATTAAGAAGGTTAATATTGAATCAACGATCATTTTCGTGTTATTGGTGCTACAATTAAATTAAACTTGATTTGAATTTGAGTTGGTCAGTTCCTTATTCGTTTAACGCTGAATAAACTAATTGTTAGATGTATATATAGAACAAATACTTTACAAAAGAAAAAAGATGTTATGCTTATTTTTAAGAAACCGGACATGGATCTAAATGGAACTTTTTGTAGAGAAGTTGGAGACTCAAGTAAGAAGGGCTTTTTC
Organism: Psidium friedrichsthalianum; assembly: GCA_019149425.1. Classification (NCBI taxonomy): domain Eukaryota; kingdom Viridiplantae; phylum Streptophyta; class Magnoliopsida; order Myrtales; family Myrtaceae; genus Psidium; species Psidium friedrichsthalianum. The sequence continues at coordinate 18,876 of JAGVVM010010141.1, read as the reverse complement.
TTAATGCATAGTAATTTAGACCACTCTTCGAGGAGGAATAAATGGACTGTTATCATCTCTTAGTATATCTCAACATGAGCTAAAAGTTCTAAACTTTATGTAAGTAATTCAAGTTCCAAAAATTTCAATGGTAAATTAAGTCTAGATCTTTTTATAAAAAGCGTGGATCAAATCCTAAACCCATTATTCTCACACAGCCAAATTCCTAGTGCCACAAGCGACTTTCAGTCCTGTTCATTGAAAGAACTCGACTGCATGAATTTAAGATTTCTAGTGTACTTTCTTAAGTTAGCTTCACTAAATTTTTTTTGTCATATCCCTTGATTCCTTTATTTGTTTCTATATTTGAAAACTTGAAATGCCACATACAGACCGAGGGGTGGTTTATCCCATCAAAGACAAAACGAGTGTATTGATAATTCTAAACGCTTGATTTCGTGTGTTGACAATACTAATTGTGGAGAATGAAATAGAATTTTTGTCTTTGACCCAAATTAAAAAACAGAAATAGAGTTTTGTTGATAATAACTTCAAATTGTAAATTCGTGGGTTTCTTGCCAAACATCGAGATTTTCTTTTTCCGAAACCTATATCTTTTTTCAAACTTTTTCCTAGGAAAAGGCACTTTCAATCTTGTTTGCCCATTAAGAGCCCTTTGTTCCATGTAAGCATTCATGTCGCTTTTCTCATATGCTAATAATTTTAATTTCTCGATCAATTAAGAATAAGTCTAAAAACTGGAGCAGATACAAAAGTTTGCCTTCTTGCTAGCATAAAAAACTTCTTTTTCCAATAAGGGTATAATATTATCTAGTAATTAACATATGTATGACTTTTTTTAAATTATTATAACTTTAAAATAAGCAGGATATTAAAAAGAGACATCTGTCTTTAAAAACCGGAACAATTAAGTAGATTTGGCAAAAAAAAGTAGAAATGATGACTCTGATAAATAATTCCATCATAATTTTATAAGGAGTGAATGAGATTGCTTTAGACGTATACCGTATAAGCATGGTTGTAACATATTACAATTTGTAACTAAGTTATATTGATCAACACAAATTAATGAATGTTGTCCCTCGGGATAATTGTTGATACTAAATGTAGATATAATCCAATAACGATCTTACGATATCTGTGAATCATATTACATAATTGGAATATATGGACACGCGTCAAGATCAATGGAATTAGACTATAATTGGAAGATATTGGATTTTGAATTTCTTAGAGATACCAAGATCAAGGAGATGAGATAGTTAAATTTCATAGTCTAATCCCAAATTGGAGATCTAGGTTTCTAACAACTTGACCTTCATATGAACTCAAATGAACCATTTGGTAAAACTATTAAGTACGCATAAATAACATGCATATAGTATATCCATTATCATTATTAAAGGATATCTCAAGGGCTGACAAATCTTAACATACCCTCCTTTTTATGTTAGTATAAATTATCTATGCATGATAAATATACACATAAAATCACATAAATATTGGTATCATATCATATAAAGATGGGAAACGCTTTCTTGACAGTAATGTGAATGACAATATAATCTCAACTGTAAATTCATATATTATCATCGCGTGTTTTATATAAAACACTCATTAATCGAGAGATTGTATAGTCAGAAATAACTGGTAGTACTGTGAGGTTGTCAGGCTAATAGCTTCTGTATAAAGACAACGTAATACCCATCACCCCATGTGCGGACTTCTGTTGGTTTTCAGTGTTAGGAGAGGGCTTTGCAGAGGAAGCATCGACAAAGGGGAGACCTTTACGCTCCACTTGTAATGGAGAAACTTCAAGGTTATGTGGCCATGGCTAACACAAATGTGCTCGTGCCGTCTGACAAGAGCAATCGCTTATTGTCTCGAGTTTTCCCTTCTCTCGTGTTCTAGCCGTATGTGGGAGACGAGACTAGCTCTTGAAGATGACAGTGCGTAGCAGCCTCTTCTACGATTGAGAAGTACTGTCGAAGTACGGTCGAACACGGTCACCGCAGCTTTAGTCCTCCCCACGCTCATGAAGATGATTGTCTGAAACAAAGGATTCGAAGAAGAACGGCTCCACCTCCGAAACGGGGAGGCCAGAGAGAGGAAGACCACACAATCCTAACATATCCGCACGGACATGGGACATTAATGAAGGGGTCGACCATTTGCAAACAGCTTGGACATGGAGGCAGAACTTGCGCAGCAGGAAAGGAATGACAGCTTAGGCATCGTATCGGGTACAATCTGCTGGCACTCAACTCACAAATGAACAACGGAGAAGAACAACCCACTTCTTCATGTCATCGAAATGGTATAGTGCTCATCAGCAATTCAGCACCATCCGTGGATCTTCCAACGTTTTTTCCTCTCGACGATACCAGAGCAACGCCACAAGAAGCCAAACACGCTTTTTCGAAAACGGGTGATTGATGGGTTCTGAGGTGATGGCAGGTTAACGTCGGATAAGGCGAAGAAGACAACCGCGTCATGGATCCATGCGCATGATGCGATTCTCCGACTCCCGCCCAACGTGGTTGGGGGGCCCTGTCTCGGTCGAATGGGCCAACAGACTTGAATCGAGATAGGGGGGAATTTCGGGCGAGGCCCAGTTGCTGCAGAATTCGGGGGCCCACCTGGCTGGCCCCACCACCACCACCACCACCTGTTATATCAAAATTGATATGTAGTGGGGCTTGCGTGTGGTGGGGTGTACGGTGGCAAGTTGAGCGGGGGTGCAGTCCCAGAAAAGAGAAGTAATTGCATTATGGGGGAACGTCGTACCCATGTCCGTCTACTTCGGGGCCTGTCGTCCGCCGGTCCGATTGCGGTCATGGTTTCGCTCCGGCATGGCTTGAGGTCACGATGTCTTTACTCGACAGTGACATTTGTCTCTTTTCTTTTTCTTTTTTTTTTCCTTCTCTCTCTACACATTTGGGAGAGATGAGGATCGTATTGATGTATGCATAATCCTAAGGAAAATTACTAAAAAAGTCATAAATTTATTGTAATTGTATCAATCCAATTCTAAACCTTCTTTTTTTAGCTGATTCAGTCCTAAATCTTTTGCAATTGTGTCAATTCAGTCCATCTGGTGAATTTGACCAGTCGGCCAGTGACCTAATATTTTAATAATTTTTTTGAATTTTTTATTTTCTTTTTTTTCTTCCCTTCCCCTTTCCCCTTCCTTATTCTACTACCTCAGCGACCGGCCAGAGCACAGCTGGCAAGGCTCTCGCCGGCCTCACTGTCACTGAATGAGGCTAACCTCGCTAGATTTGGCTGGCGAGGACAACCAAGCCTTGCTCAGTGACAGTGAGGTTGAGTCTCTCTATGGCTGGGCAAGGCTCGGTCTCACCTCACGCTACCATTGCGAGACTTGGCCTCACCTTGCCATGTCGAGGTCGATGAGAGTCTCGCCAATCACTAAGGTCCTGCAACTGGTTGGAGATAGAACAAGGAATGGGAAGGAAAAGGGAAAAAAATAAAATAGAAGGAAAATAATAAAAAAAATCAAAAAAATGCAAAAAAAATTATTAAAATACCATTCACATCAGCGTTGACCGGCCAAAATTTGCCGGATGAACTGAATTGGCACAATTGTATAAGGTTTAGGACTAAATTAGCAAAAAAAAAAAAAGGTTTACAATTCTATTGGCACAATTGCAATATGTTTAGGAATTTTTTGGTAAATTTTTCTGGAATCCTATGTAGTACCTTTGAGTTTTATATTGTCTTTTTTAGGAGTCGTTTCCCTAGCCATGACTCGACCTTAGTGGTGTATGTCGCGTTACAGTCATCTGCTGTGATCACGAGATCGTGGTAGTACGAGCACATTTAAATGAATCACGGGGGAAAATGAGAGGGGGGTGATGGGGAAGAAATAGAGTCATATGCAAGCATAGCAGGCTGTAATAGAATTAAATATTAAATCACATCTTCATTTAAAATCCTTTTTTTATCAAACATCTAAAAGCTTAAGTTCAAATCTTTCAAAATAGTTGACAGTAATCCTATAAAATCTCACATAATTGAATATGTTCATGTGTAAAGCAAGCCAAAATGATCAAATTAAACGTGAAAGGAAGTGATAGATTACTTAAATATTAAACCCAAGTCTTCATCAAAGAAGCTGAACTTTCAGTATTGTCATTCCATGCGAATGTAACATACTCCCATGCAACCTTAATCTTAGTGATGTTCATGGATTAGATTGCGAACGAGATTGACATTTAACTTCAACATGGCTAAACTCATGCCAAACTCATCAAGAGCCCATTTTCTGACGCCCCGTGATGGTATACTGTCATTCTGGCCTCAACCTCACTGTTGCAAAATCTTCGAAAGAAACAAAAGTTGGAGAGAGAGATGACGGGTCTGGGACCCTATGCGACCAATCCGATTAGCAATGTGTTGATTGCGTGGAGCCAAAACCTAATAAAGTCCAAGCTCCGTCGTAGCAAAGCGGCAAAGCAAAAGGGTCAGAAGAGGACAATTACAGGAACAGAAGAACGATTAGATGGTTCTGTAATTATCTCCCCAGTGCGACCCACCGTCAAAGTAAGTTCCAAAAACCAAGCAGTGAATTGTCTCTCTCTCTCTCTCGCTCTGTTATGAGGTATGATGCATGACAAGTCAAGTGCACGAGCAGGAAGAAGCAGAAGCAACAACATCTGATCAACATCGCACTGTTTTTTTTTTTTTTTGGAAGTGTTGGGCACGAACCACGATAAAATCCGACGTTGCTCCTATATTTGACAAAAAGGCTGCGGGACAAAAATGGCATACAATGCTTCGCGATTTCAATTTTTACCGGAATAATTGCACATGCAACTCATGAGGAGAAAGAGAAAAAAAAAAAACAATGAAGTTTGCTCCAACGTGCACCCACCCACACAGATTCACAATTATGTACGCTGAAGCGTAATAGGGAGCCAAAAGATTTAAATATTTTTGGATGGTGGGTTTTCTATTTTTGTTCCCCTTGACTTTAACTTTAAATTTTGGCATTGATTTTGGCGTTTAAATTAGTTTCAGTATATTACGCACAGGAAAGATAATTGAGATGGAGGTTGTTGCACTAGTTAGTTGAGCAAATTTTCGTGCTTGCTAGCATGAAATAAGTGCTCTTTTTTGGGGTTGGTTTAGGGCCTTTTATTAGATTAAACAATTTTCAATGTGTTGATGTATATTTATGGAGGTGGTCATATTGTCGACGTTTAGAGTTAGAGAGAAAATAACGACAAAATGTTTATGGTGGCTCAACCCCACCTAGGGTTGTATAATATGTGTTTTATAGGAGTAGCTAATTATGGTAAGGGTACAAATAAAACATAGTTACAGAAATACCCCACTATACATGTAAATTATACATTAAGACTCCTCCCTCCTCAATCCGAAACCAACTCTAAAGTAGGTAGGCACTTTAGATTTGTTTTTCATTTAAAAAATCTAAGTGAAACTGAGTAATCAACAAATAGCACAAAGTATTTGAAATTAGAAGTTAGATAAAATTGGACTTGTCCATACATTAGAATGAATGATAACTAAAGAAAAACATGCACGATGACTAGTGTGCATGACAATACTTCTGAAACAGAAATTCATTAGATAACGCAACTTCTAAAACGGAAATCTTTTTGGTTACCCAATTTCATTTTTCTACTTTGGATTTTTTAATCTTTTGCTCTAGAAGTAGTTTTGAACCCACTTGAAGAAGTAAAAAAATACACTTCTCTCCAAAAGTTGATTTTTATAGCAGAATTGTTGGCATGTGTGCCTACAAACTCAAACGGCAATGAGATTTGCCCACAAGATAAGACTCACAAGATACCCACCTAAATTAGAATTGCAAACACGAGTCAAAACTTGTTTATTTGGATGACTAAGACTAGCATTCCAACAAGTGAGGGAAGCAGAAGAAGCAATATTGGATGCAAGTGACATGACACCAAGGAGTTGAAAATTAGATAAAGACCAAGAGAAGAATCAGCTTGGAGGAGAACTTTCCCAATCCGTTAGTCCTTCAAAGAAAAGGATGAACCATTAAAATCAATAGTGTAGGAATCTTGGCAAAGTTGAGTAACTGAGAGAAGATCACAAACAAGATTAGGGAAATGACAGACATATGATAGCAACAAAGATTGAGAAGCAGTATGTAAAAAGGCTCTGTCGACTTGCTTAATAGGCAATAAACGATCATCACCAATTGAAACTTTTGTTAAATCATAAAAAGGTATAGGGTTTAGAATTTTACCAATGTCACTAGTTATGTGTGTCGAGGCTCCACTGTCAAAATACCACGTTGGTTGGAGACCTCACCAATCGAGAGAGATGAGAAAGAGTTAAACATATCAATGGCAATGAAAGCATCGTTAAATCTTTGTCAGCATCGTAGCGCGATAGGCCCAGCTCCATTATAGATCTGACAAGAAAGATGTGGCTTAGATCCAAGAATGCCTCACTGGGTCAAGCTTTAGTCCAATTTTCTTGGCTGCAGAGTGATCGGTAAAGCGTCGTCCTAAGCAAGCCAAATCTCTCGAGATGTCCGAAGGTCGTGAACTTCATGAAAAATCTCAACTATGAGGGTCGAGTTAATCAAACTATGACGAAATGATCTATCTAGACCTTGGTGGAACAAAAGATATTGACCACCACAATATCATTTTGATCATTGATAAGCCTCTGTGGACACGTAAGAGACCCATCCACATAGCCCAATGGATCGTTACACATTAAAATAGGTTCAACCTGAGATTCTCGCAAATGATAATTGTCTGCATCAAGTTTGATGGAGACAAGATTAGTGATGGCATGGTCGTAATTTGAGTAGCAGTAGAGATCGGAGCAATGAGAAGAGGGAAGAAGAGGTGAAAGTGGGCGGCATATTATTAAGAGGTGATGGGAATTGGGATTAACAGAAAGAGAAGACGATTGCCAAAAAGATGGTAGGGAAGAAGAAAAATTTGGAGAGAAATAAGGATAAAGTATTTATGGTGATCCAACCCCAACTAGGGGCGTACAATATGTATTTATAGGAGTGACTAATGTATAATATATAAAATCTAATTACATAAATACCCCCACTATATTTGTAAACTACACGTTGATATAAACAATACTAAAGAAAGAAATTAGGGTTTCTTTGTATCTGTCATATTCTATAGATAAAGCCATCAATATATACCTTTTTATTACGTAATCGAGTGTGGACATAACTTTTGACTATTCTCTCTCTTTCCGTCCTTTTGTAAATCCTAGAGTATTTTGACACTTGGACCACCATCGTCCGCCGTTCCAAGTCGTTTGTTTTTCGTCCACTGTTCTTCATACTGGAGAACAGTCGCAACATGTCGTCATTTTAGAGTAGCACCATCCTCCTCTGCTTGTCGTGGTCTCGGATCTATTCCAGTTGTCCTTAAGAGCAACCCTATATCGTGAGTTGTCAATCTTTCCGTCATCGTCCGGGAGAGATGTCGTTTCCTGCGGCTTGTTAGTCTTGTCGCCGGCATCCATGTCCGTCGAAGTATATCACAAGCCGAGCTTCTCTGTTCTCCACGTCATTCCGCTGTGCATCCTTCACGATCATGGTCATTGATCTTGCTTCTCTTTCAAAATCAGGCTACTGTTCTTGTTTGATTGTTGGTTTTTGTTTTGGTTTTCTTTTTCCTTTTTTCTTCCTTTTCAATTCCCAAAGAAGTGGTTAACGGTTCTTCTTAAGATTGTGTGAGAAAGACGTTTCAATATCCACATCCCTTGTCTATTGATACTTATCCCCACTGGAACTGGATCCCTCCCTTTTTGAAAATTGAGACCTACTCTACATATCATGGAACCTACCTTGGCAGTTGGTTCCAAGGTCTACTTGGGAACTGGCCGATTTTTCTTTTTTTCTTTTTTTTTTTTTCTTCCTCTTCCTTTTTCTATTACATTTTTAATTAAGCAAAATGAAAATGAAACTAGCAATAAAAATAATCATTTGTCAATAGCAACAATCTATAAAACATGAACATGTACAATAAAATAAACAATGAAAAGTTCAAAATATGTAACATAAAAAAGTTCTGAATTCCTAGTTCTTTGTCTGGTTCTTTGATTTCCAATTCAGTTCTTACCCAAAAACCAAGAATCGAACCGCACAATACTAATTTCACTTTTTTGGAACCAGAAACAGATTGGTAACCGTGGGAACTTGCAGCCGAGCCAGTTCCCATGGCCAATTCATTCCGATTTTCGGTTCTACTCAAGACTCATGCTCAATCCTATGTAAGGAGGCTTACCCAATGCTTTAATCTGGAAGAAAGTTGCACCTATCGTATGCAAGCCGAATATTCCAGCTTGGGAGGCAATATTGAAGTATATTCAAAGATATGAATCAGTAGTCAGTAAGTGGTCATAAAAGACGAAATTACGGTTTTATTAGTATTTCTCATACATCTATTGACTAAAGATATAACCCGTCACTTCTCTATTCCTCTGATAGTCAATGCCATAGCTATCATTGTTCGGTGCAATGCAAAGTATCATATGGACTCCCAACGTGAAAAAACCAATGAAAATTTCTTTTTTTTAAAAAAAAAGGGACTGTCAACGTGCTTGTGGTCGCCTACTTCTCACATAACGAGAAGAGAATCCTCCACTTACATATCAACAACTGTTTGCCTCTGTGCATTAATGGCTTTCTGGCCAAGTAATGGGTTTCTCGAGAGAGAGAGAGACTTGGGCATAGTCTTTATTGGTTTCAGCCATTTGTCTCACTGTTCTACTCCCTCGAGTTTTCACCCTATATCATATATTAAAAGAGCCCAAAAAAAAAAAAAAACAAAATTGTTAAGTGGACCATCCTAAAGGAGTAGGGGAATATTATGCAAGGAGGGCATAGGGCGGGGGCAAGGGATGAGCGGAATGGGGAATTTTGAAACAAGATGAGATCCGCTGAATTGGTTAGTTTTACTGGTGCCCGCAAGAGACTTGAAAACCGGTGAAATGAAGAAAAGGCTAGGTGATCTCGAGACCATCCGGTTATAACAAGCCGACATAGATGATCTCGGCATGTGCATGCTTTGGGCCATCTGATCGCGAGAGGGAAAAAGACAAATTATATTGCCCAAATGCTTTTACTTGAAGATAAGTTGTCGAATTTCGAATGGATGGTCGCAGACGATAATTGCGACTTTAAATTTTTCTTTGCTGGCCATAAATGTGGGCTGCTTCCGATAGCATAGGGTGGGCCGTGGGCTGCCGTTGGATCCTTTTGGTGCGATGACAAAATGGACAACAGAGATGGGCCCACAGGAACCGGTCCCTGAGACGAAGTGGGCCCACTCCTCACTAAATGATTCGATCGCAACTTCTGTTGGGGAATGGGGAAATGGCCAATTTCATGGGAGGAACACCGGCATGTGCTCTTCCTTTTGCTGGTGGAAATTAAATGCACAGGGGACTCTCGATTGGCTGTGTGTTGCTTGTGACTTGGTGAGTGCTTTTTGATTCCCTTCCAAAGATTGTGCACATGGGCTTCCAACTTAATTGGAGAAAGAGACTGGAGAGAAGCAACAGACTCTCCCCCTTTTTCTTTTATCTATTTTCTTTTTTTTCTTTTTTTTTTTTCAGAAAAGAAGTTCTCTTCAATTTGCCGGTGGAAGGGTGATCGCCGTTTTGATGTTCTAATCTTCCTGTTTTATGATCGATTGGGTGGACGATGACATGATGGTCCGAGAGCATCTGATATAATTTTCCATGTTGGGGGCTTCGACAAGTTTTCGGGTTCGATTGTTTGAGGCACTTGTGTGGTGTCGGCTTGTGAACCGAACAGCATGAATCCAATTCAATTTAGTTTGGTCTCTAGTTTTCATGATTAGATTGAATCAAATAAAAAAAGAAAATACTTAATTTTTTATTGTGTTTTCACTTGTTACCTAAATCATCTTAATCCTTTATGGTCCAGCGTCCTTGCCTGTTAGATTCAAGCTTTGCAGCCGTCATCTCGAAGATGCTTAAACTTGATGGTGGAAAGAAGCAGCGTGATGCCGTCGGTTCCCAAACCATCAAGGCCCCCAAGATCCTTTTTGCATTGCACAATAAGACACTCGTGGCAATTGGCGGCACCTGTCAAGACCTGCCTCCGCCGCCATCCAATAGTTATTACTCAGGGCCATGTCCAAGCTGCAGCTCCCTCCATGTCACGCTAGTCACCTTCAATAAGCACGGTCCTCAACTGCTCAAATGCCTCAGAAGTCAGCACCTTCAATAGCTCATGCGCCTTCGGGCACTATCAACCAATGTGACCTATGCCTCTCTGCTTCATTTCTGCCCTATAGCAACTATCCGGGACCAGGCCGATGTCTCATCTCAAAAACGACCCCTCCAAGCCAGATGCCAACAGCTATTGATTCTAGAAATAGGTTTTAAAGCGGAGCATAAAGCAACAAACAAGGGCCATAGCTAAGCAAAAGCCGACGCCTATCTTTCAGATACAAAAAAGGAGATATTATACCCACTAAAAACTTTCCGTAGGTATTTTCCTTGTTCGCGATCTCCAATTCTGAATACTACTGGTAAATTAGATCTGAATACTACTGGTAAATTTTTCTGTCTACCTTGCAATGCGGAGTCCATTTCTTCCCGAGAGTTTCTTGCTCTAAGTATAACTTCAACAACAATGTCAAAGGGCATGTGAAATTGCTTGGAGAAACGTGATTTTGACTAAATCGATGTAAGTAGTCACCTATCAAGGTTAGAATGCAACTGGAATTTCAACAAAGTGGAGAGACTTACTCATGTACTTGAAGAACGACTGTTGCTAAATCACAATGAGCACATGTACTGCTGCAATCATATCATAAGATTGATGATTAAGTGCCACCTTTTCAAAGTAGCTGCAATGGAACAACGTTCCCGAGATAATCACACGAAGAATTTCAACAAGCTTCACCAGAAAAACCTCTCTGTAATACATAATCAACACACGAGCGAATGTGTAATTGAAGGGCCAGCACTCTAGATCTTTGCATGTGATATCCTCACTCCACAGGCTGGGAGAAAAATTATGTGCTGCACTAATCAAGAGAACCTAAAAGTCCTAGAGTATTTCCTGATCTCATACATGATCGAAGATATAGACACGAGGTCCTTGTTAAGCGCAGATCCCCCTGGATTTTCTTTATGCAATCGGAAAGTCTGGTATAATAAAGCAGCAACTGAGTTAAAGCAGCTCGCAATATCTCCATACCGCACAGAAAGTTGCTGAAAGAGGTAATCACTTCTTTGTGCATCAATTCTATCGCGGCTTTCCACCGGCTACCAAAGTCCTTCACAATTGGCTCAACTTCAGTGACGGTTATAGGCCGCTCCGATGTGGAACTTGGGTCCTCGGCTGAATGGTGATGAGAAACAGGAGGAAAATTAACAGAGGTCAGGCATAGAAGGAAATTAAAGTCCGTCCACTAAAATAGCTACTGACAATAGGTACTTACAGGCCCTTGTCTTTACAAACTTGATTAGATCACTGAAGTGTTCCAGAAGCAGTTCTTCCTGCAGACGACAAGCACAAATACCACGAAAATTTCTTTCAAAAAAAAAAAAAAGCAAATTTTGTGGTTTCTCAGATATGATTGAACTTCTTCAATGAATGTGCAACTTTAGAATGCAACAGGTAAATTTCATACCACAAACAACGATGTATTGCTCTTCAACAATTCCTCAAAGTGCAGTTGAATTTTCCCACCCTCTGGGCTGGCTTCCTGGAAAATAGTCAATATTTCAGGGGGGAAAATGGTGTTCAACAGACCGATAAGAAATTTAGGGAAATACCTATACGTGATGAAGTAATTACTGTAACATACCTTGAGAACAGCAATAGTCATGTCATAGTTATTGATAAGAAACACGATCTGCTGCTTTGGTTTTGAAAAGGTTTTTGCTAGCTTTAAAAGTAAATCATCCACAGCCATCCTCAGCCGCTCCAAGTTCAATTCTAGCTGCAAAACAATGAGTTTGGAGTGTATTAATCAACTCACGTGATTTAAACAAACCCTTGTTATCAGTATACTCACCTGCCCATCTCCATATCCAACATTAAGGTGAATAAGTGATGAGGTAAATTCTGCATAACGCCTTATGACATAATGAGGATGGATGTCATCTTCCCACAATGTCTTGACATTAGCATTGCGAAGGCTGTTGAGATGCAGGTCAAACACCATTTTTGAAGCGTGGCCACAGAGATATATTGACTGCTCATTTCAGTTGATAGTCAGTCGCCAATAAAAGTATATGAAATGTAGAGCAGTGGCAAATTGCCTCCAACAAAACTCACAGCAGGTTTTGGTACATATAACACAATTAAGCCCTGACAAGTAATAAGAACAAGTTCCCCTTAAAATTCCACTCATAAATTAGAAGTATTACATGCTTAGATCTTTACGAGACATTGTACAAGACTATGCTTTCAATTATGAAACCATAAAAAACATCAAACATATGACATCAACTTCTTGCTCAATATGTTGAAACTTTGTAAGAACAGCCAAACTGAAGATTGATATGACATGAGATCTAAGTGAACTTGAGGAGGTGTTACCCCCCCCCCAAATTGAGAAAGTTGCCACTTGGATACGTAAATGATATGTGCGTGAGAAGACATACACATCCTATCTAAGTACGAATAAGCCTGGAATTCTGTCGCGGGACATAATTAGCTGAGAAGAAAACAAATGAAATATTAACATAAAGACTAGTTTAAAAGGAATAATAAGAAAAGCCAACCAGTTTCACGAAAATGAAAATCCATGCATACACCGATGCAGAGAATTCATGGCTGAAGTCCCCCCAATCTAAAAACCCAGTTTGCTTGTTTATGCAGGAAAAATGGTTTTAAAGCAAATTGGCAGTCAAATACATTGACCCCAATTAATCATAGATGTTGACAGTTTAAGCAATTGAAAACATGTAGTTGATGGGCAGAAGAAAATGGTTTTGAAAAATTGGCAGTCAAGTACCTTTGACCAGTTAATCACTTCATGCAAAACAGATTGAACACATTAACTTCAACAACAACTTGGAAAGGCCAATTATTGTTCAACTAAAATAGTGTACTCCTAGGTTGTTTTTTATCATCTTAATTGGCTGCAGCCATTATGAACTTCTGAGACTACTTCCAGCAATAGTAATGTGAGAAAAATAGTTGCCAAAATTTAAGCAGATCGTCATCCGGCATTCATGTTATGACTTCAAGTGAAATGTACGTCACTGGCTGCATAGCTCTGTAACAAAAGAAAGAAATAAACTGCAGATCTAAATAAGATCCGAACATCTACCTGATGCTGGGGTGTTATCCGTATCATAAGCATAAGACACCAATAGCCTTACATAACAATTGGCAGTATTGTACCAAAAGTGTTCGCGATGACAGCAAAAAGGACCTGATTATATCCAGGCAACACACATAAGCAATCTCATGGGGGTGGGGATGACTACAAACTATTGGGGAATATTGCGTAAAGAGAGAGTCAAATAACCAGAGTCCAAATGGAACAATTTAAAACCCCAATTATTGTTACAATACTGTAGCATCCACACAGTCACAAATAATTTAATGCACCGAAACTACAAGATGTGTGCAGAACATACAACAACGATGCCAAATTGGGACAAGCACAAGATTGCTTCATTGAATAAGGGAATGCAATCCGACCAACCTGAAAAGTTCGAAAAGATAGATTACGTCTCCAAAGAAGTCATCACAGAAAAAGGTACCATAAAATGGAGAGTGAGGGTGATCACATATTAAACAATGTAAACAAGAAACTAATAGTCACAGAATGCTCCGAGTACTCAGAAGTGGCAGTGTCCATAAGCAGCTTGTGTAAGCTCCTGAAGAGTACTTATTGGGGTACTTCTGTGAGCTGGCTTTCAGCATATGTGGAAATCAATGCAGAAATGATCAATTTCCTGAAGCAAAATATTGAGATCAGAGTCACTGCCTCAGGTGAAGAGGGATGATGACAAAGAAAAAACAGAAGGAATTTTCAAGAGGTTTAAATCAAGGGCGGCTGCAATAAGATCACTATTTAATTAAGGTCAGAAAGTTCTCTATCCTTCTTTCACGGTACTTGAGAAAATATATGTTTCATGTGCTCTTTTGACAACTGTCGGGTGGGGTTTAGAAAATAATAGCATCCTCTAAACAAGAGAGAAAACTGTCAGCGGTTCGGTTATAATATTCATGCCATGGGAACATATTTACCCAGGATGAAAACGGAGAGGCGGAGGCGGTGGCAACAAAACCTTGGTGCTCAGGCAGAGAAATTTTTTGTTTGCAGAATGAGATAACTTAGCCTAGTTATACAACTAATTTTATCTCAAATGATACAAGTTGCTCACTTGGCAGAATATTTAGTCCTGCATAAAAAATCTGGATATTCGCAAACTCAAATAACTGCCTGCACAAAGGCTGGCCTATAAGATAGAAGTCACTATTAGAAAACCATGATTTGACAAGGGGTAATCAACAAAGATTAACAGGGATGTCAACTGACAAGACTGCCAGACACTCAACAAGTTCCAATTATTATAATCCCTCTAGTAACAGCACGGAACTCCCGTCAAAGAGTGCATAATATAACCACATAATTATAATTACACAATTGATGGAAGTTTCTCATCAAAAAGTGCATAAGGCCTTAATATAGTTATGGATTATAATTACAAGAATGAAAACCTTTAAAATGTTAATCCTCTCCCCCAGTGCAAATACAGCAGACCGGTTCTTCAAGGGCTCTTCCTCTAGAAAATAAACTTGTACTCCTGGTATCCACACCAATCAAATCACTAGATGTTGCTATGTCTAATTGCAATTTCTCCAATGCTTGAATATAAGCTCGGAAGTGTGCACTTAAAACCTGCAGCCAGCCAATGTCAAACATGTTTAGCCACCTATAAATAGATGGTAACAACCTTAAATTGTGCTGAAGATGAGCATGTCTAGATAATCCAGAAAGAAGCCACATAAATTGAACAGAGAAAGCTGTAATTACATTTCCTATTAAGATGATGAGCATAAATGGAGACAAGAGCACCCATGACAGATGCCCATTTAGCTAAGGTAGGAAATAAAAACGGAAAAAGAAGCATAGCTTAAGAGGTAAGACATCTCTGGAATAGATTAAAGCAAACAACTTACAACACACAGTGCATTTAGTCACAAGGTATCTCATTATTACAATACATTGGTCATTGAATTCTCCCACTTGCAAAAATTTCCTCCATTAAAAAAATCAAAGACCGCAAACTAAAACCAAAAACAGTCTTGATATGGATGGGAGAAAGACCCGCTGCAACAGAAGCCAGACTTCCCTGATTGGGATGGGGTGATGTAGCATTATGGGATAGGTAAAACCCAATATTTTGACCAAAAATGTCATTCTACACACATTTGTGGATCTAGTGCCATTCTAAATTCATATTATACATCATTTTCATAGCTCATTAAGGTAACTGCTTAGTCATGCAATATATGATCTGGATTCGGGCAATAATATAAATGTGTTTACCTTGTTCATCGTATCTATATATGCTCCACGAACTTCAAGGTAGATCTCCTTGCCATGTTCCTTCAAGAAGGATATAATATACCTAGAGAAAATGTAATGTCAACCAAACGATATTGCAGACCGTATATCAATGTTTTCTTTTTTGCATTTATTAAACCAAATGGCTAGACCACTTATACAAGCATCATGGTGCATTATATGCAAATAGGTAAGGACTCAACGGTGAGATTTACACAGAACATCGTGTCATAATAATTTGTTAACGCACCAAAAGTATCTTGTTAGGAAACTAGACAGCATATCTAAAGATTTTAAGTCAAAGCATAACAGATACATCCGCCAACATCAACATCAGAGAACTAAAATCAATAAAATAACAAGAGACTACTTACTTGTATTTCAGAAGAACACTCTGTTGAAGGATCTGAATATTTGTCTTGGGCTTTCTCAATGCATAAAGCTTCTGAACAATGAAATCAAAAACCTAACACCAACAGAATTAAATCAGATGAAGTACAAGGATACTATTAACATAGAAGAGATACAGTATAAATGGATCTCTAAGAGTTTGCCGGTATATTGACATTCAGTAGCACTACGAAAATATCACTGTCAGGAGACTGCTTGTTATCCATACTTTCTAAGAGTAGATTGACATTCAGTAGCACCACGAAAATATAAGTATCACTGTCAGGAGATTGCTCGCTATCCATACTTTCTAAGAGTATTCTTAGATTTGGAGAAGAAAGCTGTATCATGGATCTCTGATGGACCAAAATCAGATGGTTGTGGTAAGATTCGCAAAGTCTGCCAACAGTGATACAGTTGGAAATTTCAAACCAGATATCTCTTCTGGTTCGGAGCCAGTGTTAGTAAGGAGACTCTCTTATTTATAGTGATCATTCTTGCAAAAACCCTGCCAGACAGAAACTCAGTGCACCGTGCATGGTATGCATTTCATCATTGCCGGAAGTGATATTAAATGAGGACTCAGGACTACAACATGGAGGCTTTTCAAGGAATACTTTATGATAAGAGCCTTGATTTCATACTACGTACCCTTCTGATTTTATCTTTTCATTAAGCATTTGGAATTTGATTAAAATCAGCTCAAAGCTCAGTTCCTTATGAAGATGTAGCCTTTGAGGTCATAAGCTATACTATTTCAATTTTTATTATTATTTTCCATCAAGCAACTTAATCCTTAATTTAAGTTTCTCCGAACTACTAATTTCGATCTTCTAGATAATTGACTAGGAAACTATCCAATCTGATAAATATAGCACCCTGAAGGTGTAAAGGGACATAAAGAAAGGTATGCCAACTACAGTTAAGGAGTACACAAATATACAAGACTTGGTCACGGTTCATTTGTCAATGCATTTATAAGACAAGATAACAACCTTTGAAACAGCTTTCTGGCGCAGCTTTTCAAGCTCAGGCTGAACATCTTTAAGGGCTTTAGATGTTTTTGCCATGTGATCCACTTCAGTGTGCTTCAACTTCTTACTCAAAATCTCAAGAGTTCTCAGGTACTCGTCATTGACCTGATAATTATGTGTTAAACATCTCAAGTTTAAAAGAAAATTCAAATGGCAACAGAACATAATATAACTTTTGCTAAGAAAATGGGTCGGGAGTTTGGTATTGCCTTGGATCGAAGATGTGGAAAATTAGGTGCGGAATTTAATGTAACATTTTTCCTCTAGGACCACACATTTTGAGGACTCCCAAATCACCCTCGTCCTTGTCACATATTTACAATTTGCTTGAGGGAAACTCCACAGGCACAGTAGACAGCATGGTGTTATCTTCAATCTTCATTGCCATAACATTCATGCCATTCTAGATTAGATGTGTTGCTTTTTCCTTTTTATTTATGACCCAAAGCAAAGTCTTTTTCATGGCAAAAAGATGTATTGGTTAATTCCATTTTTCAGTTTCACAAACTAAAAAGTTGTCAAAGCACAGGGCCCTCCTAGAGCTTCTAAAAAGTGCACCACGGAGATGACTGAGAAAAGAGAGACCGAAAGATAGGAAACAGTACCTCTGCATCAACAACTATTTGTAGCTTTTTTCCGTTTCATTTATGTCCCAAATGAAAGTCTTTTCAGGATAAAAACATGTATTGATCATTTCCTTTCAATTTTCCATTTTCATGAACCAAAACAAGTAGTCAAAGTACAGGCTCCCTGCTAATGATTCTAAAAAGTGCACCACGGAGATGACTGAGAAGAGAGACTGGAACAGAGGAAACAGTACCTCTGCATCAACAATTATGTCCACCATTCTTGGAGGGACAATAATATCTTCAACAAACTTGGCCAATTTCGATTCTGCCACCTGTTTGGATCATGAAGATAATAGGTTTACTGCAGAAACTAGAAAAAGAGGTACCTTAAATTTACAAATGCAGCAGAAAAGCTCACCTCACCTCAAGCACTGCTATTTACAGATATAATTGCTTTAAAGTTTTAGTAGATAAACAAAAATGTACCCTCTAATTTAAAGATTAAGGTTATATGCAATTGTTAAACATCCCCTCCCCCTCCTCCCCACCTGGAAGAGCCTCATGAGGGCAAATGCCTTTCTACATAATAACATTCTTATGTGCCTCAAGGAAAACATCAGAATATGGCAAATTTTGATGGAATGTCCTGTAGCTAATAAAGCAGTAACCAGACCTCGCTATTGGCGATACAAGCAATGTAAAATAAGTACATCTTAATTTGCGGCGGACATGTGGTATATATAAATCCAATGAACAGAATATTTTTCTCAAAAGTTTGAAAATAAATATGTTCCTCCTCCCCCCCCCCCCCAAAAAAAATAAATAAATAAATAAATAAACCCAATAAAAGTAAAAGGCAATAGTTTGCTGAGCCTGTTTTCTCTGGAAATAAAACCTCAAACCAAATGAATAGGACTCATTGTCTTCAAGTATCAAGACATTAGACTAGAAACAGGGAAAATGAGAAAAAACCTCAAATAAAGACTACCATATCAAAGCATAAGCCTATGCTAGAAACAAAAATATACTACAAAGCAGACATTAATTACCTTGCGATTCTTCAGCTTGAGACCCATATCCATAGACTTCTCCTGAAGAATTTTTATATCCGAGCTAATGGACCCAATCTCAGTCTGCAGAAGTAAGGTTTTTTACCAAAACTGGCTGAACAAAGAGACAAAGTGGTAGTTCTAAATGATCATGCTAGATAATAGGCATGCCCCAAAAAAGAATTGGAGCAAGTGTAACTCTCCCACCACAGCACCAGCTCGCGTAGAGCCTGCACCACACCCGGCAATTAAACACAGGATC